>CABFWB010000043.1:40266-183422 GCA_902151455.1 Timema bartmani
GCTTGTATTGATTTGCAAAAAAAAAAAAAGTTTTTGTTAATATTTTCCTCATTTAATGTTATTATTAGCGGTGGACTGATTAGGTATATTTTATATTCATGTTCAGGCAGATTTTAAAAACATATCAGGTTACTTAAATTTTTTAATATTTGAATGAAAAGTACAGTCCCGTTAACACTTATTTGGTGCTGACTGACAGCTCACAGCTGACAGCTGACGGCTTTGAAAAGCTATCAGACCAAATTATGTATCCCTACGCCGAACCATATGATCTGTAAAAACATGTGTAGCAGCTGTCACTTCTGACAAGTCAAAATTTAGGTATATACCTAAATTTTGACTTGTCAGAAGTCAGCTGTGAGCTGTCAGTCAGCACCAAAGAAGCCATGGGGCTACTGTAATACAAATAATAAGCTAGTAATATTTTATATTTAGTATTAATATGTTTTATGACGAAGTGCATAGAATAATGTGCACAATCTTATTGATTAACGATTATGACCTCAACTTCGGTGGTCACATGGTCTAAGATGTCAGTCTCGCAATAGACCAAACTTCCGATTACGAGGATATTTGGGTTTAAATCCCAGTCGTGTGTACTGAGAGTGTTTTTTTCCTAAATGGTACCCACTATCTCTCCACACAAATGCGGATACTCTTAATATAAATTCAACCTTCCTCATTCTTAACCCACTAGGGTAATAAGTACATAGGCGTGTATTCCAAATGGGTATTAGGACGTGGTACTAAAAAACTTGATGGTTTTTTTTTCATCGTATGGTACATTTGACCGGGAGGGACTTTGATATCAAGGTTTGGTTGCCTGATATGTAGAATACTCTCCGCTCTGTTGGTGAGTGTTGTTGTCCAGGGTACACCGTAGGAGGTTGTCTTCACGCCGGGTCCGTAATGAGATGATCTGTTGATGGCTCTCATGATGTTTTGGAGCCGGGGTGCGTCTTAAACTAGCTTGAGCCTAGTTACCAAAAACCCTGGCGACCGTTGGATACATTCCACTTTAGAGAAAAGTACCCAAGGTACTAGCCGGAAATTGAACCTGGGACCCCTAGACTTGAAGCTATGTGCATTGACCTCTACACCACCCCGCGGTGTAGCGGTCAGTGCACCTGGCTACAATACTAGGGGTCTCGGGTTCGATTTCCAACTGATACCTTGGGGAATGATCCCAACGGTCGCCAGGGTTTGATTAATTAGACTTAAGCTAGTTTAAGACGCACACTGGCTCCAAAACTTGATGATAATCATCATCACGTCATCTCAATACGGGTACCACGTTAAGACAACCTCCTATAGTTTACCCTGGTCAACAACACTCACCAAAAGAGCGGCAAATAGTCTACACTTAAGGCGACCAAACCCGAATGTCATGTCCCTTCCAGTCATATAAACCATACGATAAAAATGATAACTAAAATATGTCTTAAGCTAAGTGGTAGGGATTAACATAATGGTTTATAATATATAACCCGCATTAATGGGGAGAAAGGATGGGAAAATCACCATAGATGAAGATGGCTGTGATTCAAACCTTAACCTCCTTGTCAATGACAATACATTCTAATGTAAGCTCTAGACAAAACTCGATACTTTCAACTAGTAGGTTGACTACACCTGCGTATCTTTTGTTTTATTTCATTTTACAAATTGTGGTTTACCACCTGCCCCCTCTCCAGACAGATACTGGCAAGTTACTTCAAGTGAAAGTTCCTTATCACCCGTGGCGACGGATACACGGAATAACTGTAAAGCCCATTTAGTTTGGTTTGCCGATGATAAAGAGGTCATGTTAACAATCCAAAGCGTCTACTTGGAGGTTTTTTTCTTAGTAGTCTCTCTCTACACGTATATGTGGGTATATTTCCTCCAGAGTCTACCTTCTTCATTCCTACGTCATTAGGTGGAAAGCCTGGACAGTTAGTGAGACATGGCACAAATAAAGTAGTTATCGCTTTATATTAATTTAGTTAGTTAATATGTTAGTTATGGTTGAATTCTGTTAGGAAGAACATTTACAAGAGTTAATATAACTACTTTCATATTTCATTACACCAGTCCATGTGATTTGCATCTGCCATTTTTGATAAACAGTTTAAATAAATAATAATAATAATAACATGATATCAATTTTGACCGCAAAAAAGTAACATTTTATAAATTAATCTCCTTACCATAGTCCTAACACAAATAACACTGAATTGGTCGTTTGAAATAATAATTTTCTTATGAATTAAATCAAAACACATCCAGATATATTTTAAAAGTGAACAAGTTTTGTCAATACCGTTTTTTGAAATGAACAAATTTTAAATATATCATTATTTCTTAAAAAATTCAATGCTATCACTATATATAAGACTTTGTGTTTAGTTATATGACGACAGCGCTAAATCTGATTGGTTACGGAGGCATAAAGGGGGATGGGGGTTGGGAGGTGTATACAACACTACCAAAATATAATCTTTATATCCATGTTTATGTTTAAAACTTCGGTCAAGTGATTTTTTTTCTCCTTCCCTCCTAAGTCGGAATGCAGAGGAGACGTAAGACACCGGTCCAAATATAAGCTGATTGATACTGTTCGACGATCAATAGAAAGTACCTGCAACCCATCACGTGATCGGCTATTTTCACTGCAATATGTCTTACCGAACCCCACTCGTCAAAAAATATTAAATCATTATTTATCAAGGTTATACAACAACCTGCAAGCTCACACTGTTTGAATAAAATGTAAGACTCCTTTCCAATGTTTAGCTGGTACGTTGAACACAAGTAAAGTTATAGGCTTTATCTAAGCGGCAATAGCGAAAATAGTTAAGGAAAAATAAACTCTTATTTGCGTTGTATCAGGATAGCAGCTATAGGCATCAACCATTTATTTGGAGCTTATTTTACAGTTCTAAAATTCACTATCTTTACTTAAATGCTTTCAAAGCCCAGGGATGACCTTAAGTTAAGTTCTAGTGAAAGGTGTCAATGTTTATTATTCACCAATTATATTAATAATATTTAAAAAAAATTACAGCATACTATAGTTTTCAATACTGTATTTTGTTATGTCCTATACGGATATAGAGAGCTACATGCACATTTAGTGATACACACATAAATAGAGACATTCAGAAAGGCATTAATTTTTTATGCCGATGACAAGGAGAGTGGAGTTCGAACTCCGCTGGGGTATAATGAAGGTGGTTAACCCTAAATTGTTTTCCACTCTCCCTCCACGCAAATATGAGTACATTTCCTCTAAATAAGACTTCATTATCCCTAACTCCTTAGCGTAATTAACGCATATGCTTATAGTATGAACAGCTAGTAAAACTAGGTGCAACAAATGTATATATAATATAATTATATCTAAGTTCTGAAGTGACAGCTCCAGATCATAGGACTTGGCGTAAAAATACGTGAAAGTAGATCCAGTAAATTTTCTAACCGTAAAATAAGGCTATTAATATAAAAATGAGATTGTAGGTCTACATAAAGAAAAGAAAGACGCAAAGCATTGACTTTTATTTAACGGGCCTGTGTAAAAAGAGTAATTTTCTTCCAAGCTAAAAAATTACTTCCCCCTACTATACTCTTACATCCAATCATTTTATTCACACAACCTAAAACGTAAGCTAATTATGATTGGTCATCAGGTTACTATTTAATAACTCTGCAATCTTACCTTTAAATTGACGTTACCTTGAAAATCTAAATGATATTTGTGAAATATTTTAGTGGAACCAAGTAAAAATAATTTTCTTTATTTGAATTAAACTTGGAGCTAAAAGCATTGTTTTGATAAATAAATGTAGCTATTGTTTTTTAGAAATAAAATCAATCGTGACGCACAAAACAACTACTGCGACATTTAAACTTAAAATTGACGTTACTTTGTAAAAGAATTGAGATAAAATTCACCCTTTGTAAATAATAGAAAGAAGAATGAACATGATTAGTAAAATAAACTTAAAATTCTTACATGACAACGTAAAAATCAACATTAGCTTGGGAGTATGAATACATTTTCCAAGCGGATACTAATAAGACGTTCTAATCAAATGAATTCAGCAGCAAAAAAGAGCAAACTTCTTCTCCAAATACCCCATATCACTCAACAAAGGGAAATAAGAAATAGCAGAATGAATTCTTTGTATTTGAATTGCTCATCTCGACTACAAAACAAGAGATAATGAAGACGAACAAAGGCGGATGTAAACGCAAAACTTTACGTTCAACCTTGTACATCTTAGTAATAATAAAGAGGTCGGAATTGGATTTGCTGTGCCTTGTTCTTTGAATTTTCATATACGTTACTCTATAGTTTCACCAATTACCTTCCCCCCACGTCACCCCAGCCCCTACCCTAAAACACACTCCCTTCTATTCTACCCATCCTTTATTTCTTTATTATAATACGAAATTTCTGTTAAACGAGCTACCTGTCTTGTTATAAAATAGCTGATAATAAGAAGCGGCCTGTCTTGCAATCTCATCCCAAACAAAATGGCGCCCCACTCGAAATTAAGTCTTGAGGGATATTCCTCGGCGTGGCGGTACTATGAAACATGCTGAGAGAACGCACAGAGCCCCTCTTTTGTTTTAACAAAGAAGCCTTAAGATATATCTCTATTTTTATTTGGCTGGATGGCTTGAAGTCACAAAGAACTTAACTTAAAAACAACTTTTCTTCTTTTTGGTTTTAAGCATTGATATTTTTACTTGTTTTTTTCCCCTTAGTTTATTTAATTTCAAATTCTTCTACATACTATATAACCATATATATATATATATGGTTATATAGCATGTAGAAGAATTTGAAATTAAAGAAACCCGCAAAGCTCAAAGATTTTTTAGTTTTTTTTTAACCCTGAAACGCTCAAATATTTTATTTTTTGTCCAAATAATTGTCGTCCTCACTATTTCTCTAAAACTAAGCTTTTGATAAAAACGTTTTAGGGAAGTTATATTAAAATTTTGGAAGTAAAATTGTTATGTCTTGCTAAGTAGATTAGCGTTTAAAAGCAACACATAGTTAGTTGGTTAGCTAAATAAATGTTGGTTGGAATGAATATATATATATATATATGCCACTTCTTACTGACTGTTCGGGGCATTTGAATTTAACTAAACCAATGGGTACAAGGAAGGCATATTTATTTAAAGGAAATGTACCCTCACTTATGAGGCATGATAGTGCGAAATCATTTAGGGAAAACCACACTCAGTATATTCGGCTGGGATTTAAACCCCAGCATTACCGTCACCCACCAAAGTAGACTGGAGTTTGAGCCTGACACTTAGTCCACATGCCCACCGATGTGGGCTAGAATATATTTAACCGATTGTTTTGCTCTAAATATTGATATAGTTATAGTAATTATATTATTTTTTATATCATGTTATTGGCATTTGTTAAAAGTTGTATTTAAAGTATTTTTTATCCTATGAATAATAAGCAAGTAGTTTTGGTAAACTTTGTTATTTTATCTCTAGTAGGATTTTGTTAGGAATAACTATACATGACATTTACTAAAGTTAGGCTATATAATTAATATATTCAAACCCAAATTTATTTGATCTCAATATGTCGCTACCTATAAAATAGCAATAATAATAATATGGTAAAATGCTATCAAAGTTGACCGCAAAATTTGTTTGTATTTTCTAAAAAAAATGCTCCAAATGCCCATTTTAAAGAAAACCAAGGTTTAACTCATGAATATTAGAGAACCTGTGACCTTTTTTAATTTGAACCAAATAATACCTTAATAAAGAACTAAATTGACCACATATTTTTTTAGTGTTTTTCAAACATTCTTGTAGAATACAGATCCCGTGTGACCTGTCAATGCATCATAATATCGTACGAGTAGTCTGCATTGGGTTTTACGACCAGAAGGAGATATTTATAGAAGATTGGAAATATCCTACCCATCATAAAAACGGTCATGACTCATATTTTTACTATTCCAACCCTTAAATCCTCTGTTACTTGCCTTTCTCCTTTAAATAAGATTGATATTCCACGCTCGATCTATCTTATACACGAGAGGGGATGACACACTTTCATATTTTGAGGGCTGAAATCTGAAACAGATTTTATGATACGACTATAAAATTAATAATATCATATATCCACAATATTAAAATTGATAATCTATTATATATGTGGAGCGTGTTGAAATTGTGCAAAGCTCAAAGATTTTATTTTTTGTCCAAAGGGATCAATAAGACTTACCTTCTTCAATATTTCTCTAAAACTAAGCTTTTGATAAAAACATTATAGGGAAATAATATTTAAAATTTTGAAGTAAAATGTTATGTATTACTAAACCAATGAGCTTTTAAAACCACAACATAACTATGTACCGGCCACGTCTAATAGATGGAGGCCACAATAGCCTAAAGCGGTGTTTACATTGACGTAGAACCACGGCTAAACTTGAGGCGTGAAAATGAGGCGTGAAAAAGAACCGTGATCAAGCTTTGAGATGCCGTGTTCATACGTCTATTAATCACGTCTCGTTCTCGCTTTTGCAATGTGTACAATAGGGTAAAAGAAGCGTATTGCACGACTCACCAGTTCGGCTTCAAACGCAATCATGGAAGGAGTGTTGTTGATGTGCGGTATCGTTGCAGATGTACTTAGGGACGAGTTATTACGTTCTTTAGTTGAAAAAGGGCCAAAAAAATATCGAAGAAAAAGGAGATGGTGGGTTAGAGGCTGGATTGCCAGAAGAGAAGCGATGGGTCCTTCAAGATCTCTTTCAAATGAACTTAGAGTAAACCCAGAAGATTATAAAGAGATGTCGAGAATGACTCCAGAAAGCTTTGATTACTTGTTACAAAAAGTGTATCCTCACATTGTGAAGATGGACACAACTTGTAGACTTGCTGTACCACCAAAATTGAAATTAGAAGTGACCCTACGGTACTTAGCAACTGGAGATAGCTTTAAAAGTCGGGAATTCTTGTTTCGAATGCCCAAAACAACGATCAGTAAGTTCGTTCCAGAAACATTGAAAGCAATTAAATTGGTTTTGGATGAGTATTTTCAGGTACGTACACTGTGTTTATTTATCAACTCAATATTTTATTAGATATAAATTTTATTTTTAGAAATAATTTACAGAAAAAAATTATATCTCAGTACTATTATTAATTATAGACTGCCAGTCAAATTCCTCTCTGCCATGCTGTGTTTCTTCTTGCATGTTCTGTTCTTCAACACTCCCATGACTGCATGATTCGTACGGAGATAAAGGGTTGGAGGCAGAAGAGACATGTGAAGATACTGAAGGGTAGGGTGATAAGCCAGACATATGCTTGAATATGACATTGCTTATCTCATGCTGCATTAGCATGGCTCTTTGGCCTCCCGTTTCGCGTAGAGCACTAGCCACATAATCCCCAAAATGAGAATACATGTCATGTTTCTTTGAAACCATGGATGCTGCTAATTGTGAGACTTCGTTTAGTTTGTCCACAGCTGTTAAAAAATCTGAATGCTTGTTTGAGGATGTGCTCTTCTGAGGAGGAATATAGCTTTTCCTTTTTATTCCACCAATTTTATTCCATTTTCTTATTCCATCACTCACTGATGGTTCAGCTCTGTTTTCTTTAGTGCCAGAACTAACGTTTTTTTCTTCCCCTTGGCTGTAATAAGTTTCATCTTCATTAGAATTAATCAGAGACAGTTTTGGTTGATTTTCTAAGGTGGGTATACTAACTTCGTCTTCATCCTCATCCTTATCCTCATGAAGCTCTGAATTCATAGCTATCTTTATTGGGGTTTTCTGCTTCAAAACCTGAAATAATAAAAATAAATTATCCACATCAAATAATATATAATGATAAACACAGTAATACTACAATATACAGTAGAATTTCTATTACCCGTAGGGGTAGGAACATAAAAAAAAAAGACCCCGATAATCTCCGCAAGAAAAAATTGCAAAAATACAATAACAAAAACAGTAAAATATTACAATTTAATTTAAAGTATGATAGCAAAGCAGTATGTTTTATCCCCCTGCTCACTTTTTTATTTTCTAGCACTTACCTAATATAACGTATTTGGATGAAAAATTATTTTAACATTTTATATACTTAATATTTTGAAATATTATTTAAAATAATTGAATATTTGTTTAATGGAGAGTACACCGTATTATATTATTTGTATATGGTTTCTTTCAGATCCCCAAAAACAAGGAGCAATGGTCCGCGTTGGAGGAAGGCTTTAACCAAAGATGGGATTTTCCTGGGTGCGTAGGGGCATTGGATGGGAAACATGTGGCAATACTTCGTCCGCCCAAAAGTGGTTCATTATACTACAACTACAAACCCTTCTACAGTACCATTCTGATGGCTTTGGTTGATCATGACTATTGTTTTACGTATGTTGATGTAGGAGCGAATGGCAGGTGTGCTGATGGTGGTGTTTGGAACCGATGTTTACTTGCTCGTGCCATTGAAAACAATTGGATTGACTTGCCTCCTAACTCTGTAATAATAGGAGATGATGCATTTCCGCTAAAGGCATACTTGATGACACCATACAAGAAACGTAATCTATCGGATGAAGAACGGATCTGCAACTATCGATTCAGCCGCGCACGACGAGTATCAGAAAATGCTTTTGGTATTTTAGTTAGTCGTTTCCAAGTCCTCAAGAAGCCAATTTCTCTAAAAAACTTACAAACAGTGGACGATGTGGTTTTAGTCTGTTGCAAATTGCACAACTGGCTGAAAAAAATGAATCCTACATACATTGCTCCTAACAACGTAGATCACGAGGATAATGGTCATCTGATTGAGGGGTCTTGGCGAGCAAATGTACAAAACTGTATACATGATCTTCAGCGGACAAGAGACCAACACGCAAGCATACATGCGGAGAGAGTTCGAAATGAATATTGCCAATACTTCAACGGAGAGGGAGCTGTGGGTTGGCAAAGGCGATCTGTTGGTTTAGAGTAGGATAAAAAACTGTAATCACGATTCCTGTGTCTAGAGCTTAGGAACATCAAATTTTGTGATTCTAAGTATAAATAAAATTTTGTTAAAAAGAAGTACTTACGAGGTTTGTTTGTGTAGGTCGAGAATACAGGTAAGGCCGAAGAAATGAGTCCATCACACTTAACCAATACACTTTTGGAACGTAGACATCGTCTCCGCCCGCACCAGACACCTCGCTGTCTTTCACCTTTTTCAGTTCTTGCGAATAAGAATTTCTAAGGTTTTTGAATTTAGCAGCAACTTCTTTCGGCCCGAAACCATCAACTGACAATGCTGCAGCAATGCGTTTCATTGCTGAAGTCCGTAATTCACGGTTCCGATAGTCGTCAGTATTAACGTCGTACAGACAGGGCTCGCCTTGATATAATTGCAATAATCGTATGGTGTTGGTTTCCGATAACTTTAAAGAGACACAATCTTTCTTTGCCATGGTTTTTGGGATTACTCGCACAAAGCCACGTCTGACGAAGCAAGCAACTACGGCTAACTGACGCGAAATAATCAAACTAGGTTTGGTTTTAAACATACAGCCGTGGGAAGGAGCCGTGACGTGTACCCACGCCTGCGCGCTCACGTCTGTTGTGTGTACATTAGCCGTCTTTACGTCTCAATTGCATCCACGTCTGATTTCAGCCGTGGTTCTACGTCAATGTAAACACCGCTTAAAAGAGGGTGGACGGAATCCAAGGAATTTATTATAACAAAAGATTGGAAAATTTGCAAATTTAAGAAAAATTTGAATTATTTATTCAAGGTAAAGCAACAGAGGTAAACAAAAAATACATGGCCTCACAAGGATAACTGAAGAGTGTTGGAAAACATATAAATATGACAGAGACTGCACTTGCAATTTTAAGATTAAATTTAAATTTGTTTAGTCTGAGTTCACAATGGTGATTCAGGCGCGTTGTTAATCCTTTAAAAGAGGCTTTTTAAGCTCTTTATTATTATAGTAAGGACACAAAGGTTTAATGGTTTAAACTATTTTATAAATATCAGAATTGATATCTAAATTATAATTTAATCTTAAAATTTAAATTTTTAGTCTGAATTCACAAAGGTGATTCAGGAGCGTTGTTAACCGTCTAAAAGAGGCTCTTTAAGCTCTTTATCATTATATTAACGATTTTTGATTGTTATTCATACAAATGAATAATTTAATTTGATATTCTTAAATATATTCTCAAATGTACTGCACAAGTGCAGTATCAATTCCTTAGATTCCATCCACCCTCTTTTAGGCTATTGTGGCCTCTAGCTATTAAACGTGATCGGTTTAACTAGTTGGTTAGCTAAATAAATATTGGTTGGAAGATGGCCGCAAAATGCCACAACCGAGTCGCCGGTGAATTTGATATCAATGATAGCTCTCAGTAGCCATCCACGCATCCATCACAGACTCTGTCTTAAAATATATTATTGAAGAATGACCCTGAACACGGAATGATATCTGGATATCTCATTAGCGCGGCCGCCTCAGTCAGATAGAAAGTGTCAATCGCTGTTAGGCCACATGGCTTAAAATAAAATAGTCTGTGTCGTTTTATGGAACTACTTCTCTTTTCTGTCTAAGCTTATACTCCCTTTCAGCGTTCACCTACAACCACACTTTGTCATGTCAATAAGAAAAAGGAGAAATAAAACTGTGAAACTTCTTAACCAAAGTTAAAGAAGAAATTTCGCTGCTAGTTCTCAGGTATCTTAAAATTTTCTGTTGTGAGCCTATCAAAAGATTACTGTATTTGTTGGAGGAAGCCAGTCTCATAGCTCCATAAATATGCTTAAAAAGTCGTAGAAAATTATATATTTTATCGCATGCCCACTTATAGGGCTTACAATGATTTTAAACCAATAATAATGATGTTTAAAAACTAAGTTAAGGCAATATTATTTTAAAACATAAATTTAACAAAAATGTGATATATGTTATTTCTGTATTTATAGATGTATGTAAACCTACGAAGGCAATGTCCACACGCAGGGAAGTGTGTGGCTGACGGGTTGAACCACTAATGGAAACCTCAAAGGTTGTGACAAGCTGTTATTTTGCTATTTACAAACTTTAAAAAAAAAATCTATTCACAGATATATATTTTTAATCGAAATCAAGCTTGTCACTGTTTCGAATAGAAAATTAAAAAAAAAAGGTTTGTAATGAACAGTACTGTATTAAAATAAAGCATTGCAGTGGACAGGCGGGATATGTTCTAGCCTTGAATTTGACGATGTTTTCATAACAAAAAAAGAGGCCTACCTTTTTTAATCAACCCAGGTATACATTATTGTGTTTCATACGTCATATTTAATACACCCCTTTATAAATATGCAGTGGGCATTTAATCAAAGGATTTTACTATCATATTCTCGCATTGGCACAAATATAGAACCAAGATCTGAGGCTAAATGTGTTGCACAAACTTTCTAATACACGTATAGTTCATACTCTTTTAATATATATATATACTCTCCGCTTCGGTGGCCACGTGATCTAAGGAACTACTCTTGCTGTAGACTAGACTGTCGATGATGAGATCGAGGTTCAAATCTCGGTCGGGTGTATTTTTCCAAAATGGTTTTCCACTCTACCTTTACACAAATGTGGGTACACTTCCTATAAATATAACCTTCCTCATCCCTAAAACCATTTGCGTAATTAGTATATAAGCGAATAAACCGACCGGGTAGTAAAACACAGTGCTAAAAATTTATATATATATATATATGTATATAATATTTCTTAATACTTACAATGATAACCTAGTCGTGTAAGGCGTTAGGGTTTTACAGCCCTAGGTCTCATTCATGGGGAGTCCTGGGTTCACATCATGATCGGGTTTATTGTGGTTTTTCCTTTCATGTTACCCTTCTCACCTCTAACTTTTAAATCAACTTAATAGCCCATGTGTAGAGCGTAGAGATAAACAATAAAATGGCTTATACACTTATATTAGTATGTATTAATAAATAAAGTTACTAATTTCAAATGTACACACATTAAGAATGTCGGTTGGATCTTTTTTGTACAATTTTTAATACACATGTAAATAAAAAATGTAAAGTATATTTTTAATGCGTCATTTACTTACCACTATTTTGTATTTTACCCTCAAAAAAATTAATAAAATCGGTTAAGAATGGCTTGAACTTTTTATATTATTTAAATTTAAAGCTTAATACTTAGGAATTGAGCCCGGGATCCTTGGCTTGGTATGACAAAGCTCTCTAACCACTGAGCTATCCAGGTATCGTCCCGTGCTCAGGGTCATTCTTCACCCATATTTTAAGGCAGAGTTGATGATGGACGTACGGTACCTGGTTCGATTCCCATGTCCATGTGTCAATTTTCAACTTAAATATTAAATATTAATATGCGGCTTTAATCACACTTAATAACAATAATATTTTGGCTATTTAATTCATTTTAACTGTTTCAACAATAACTCTAATTGTTATTTTTCCTGTACTTGTAGATACGTGGGCAAATATGTCAATCTTGTCTTGTCTGGTTTGTCGTTGATCGGAAGGTTGGGATTCGAATACCGGTCGGATGTCCTGAGGTGGTTCATTATTTCTCTCTATCCGCTCATACTCTTGCACACTTCTTCAAAATCTACATTTACCACCTCATTAGTGTAAACTTGACCGCCTCTGTGATATAGTGGTCAAAGCTCCTAGCCCAGAGGTACTGGGTTTGACCCCCGGTGCTTCCATATATTCTGTTAAGTAGTGTGTCTGAAACGAGGTCAACTCTGCCTCGTGAGGACAATTATTGAGGAGCTACTTGAATGAAAAAAAAAATGGCTCCAGTCTAGAAAACTGAGATTAACCGCTAGAGGGTTTGTTAAGCTGACAACATGACGCTCTCTATCTGCATAGGTTGGAACTATCTTCGCCAACAGACAATGAACGCTTGGTCGATATTGTCCGAAGGCGGGCTGACGCCATGGAGTTTTATTGTCTACTTGGTGATAGCTCGGACTGGTAGAAAGACACGGCACAGAGTGAGAAAAAAATAATATGTTTACTCATTTTCACGTGGTGGTGTCTGTATGATTGATATACATTAAATTAACTTAGAAAACTTGTAAACAAAATTATAAATACAAAATATTAGTATTATCATCAAAATATCATATTGTTGGTTACCGCGCGTACCAAATTGAAGAGAATTAATTGTTTACTCTGAAAGAACTCGATCATTTAAGGTCATTCGACCATCAACATCTTATTGCAATATTTTAACAAGGGTGCCAATAATTATAAGCTATAAATAGTCATTCAATGACTTTAAATCCTTACAGTTCACGAGTTATAAGGGGTCTAACTTGTTATGCTATGCTTTTTAAGTACAATTGTTAAGGTAAATTAGTTAATGTATGGGGCTTAAATTTATTTTAGCTAAATATTCATATGAGGTGTACAAAATTAAATATTTATAAAATAAACAACAATAATTATCATTATATTGATAATACAAACATTTAAATGAAATATTAATATTATATAATAAATGTATTAATATTTATGGTATAATTATTTCAATGAAATATTAATAATATTACTAAAATATATTTGTATTTTTAAATCATATTGATATAATTAAAATGATTAAAATATATTAACTACTTCATCTTGATTGATAATAAGGAAAAAAAACTTTGAATGTATATTTAATTAATTTAAAATTTTGTATTTATATTTCACGTTTATTAGACAGTAAAATTAAATATATTATTAGTTAAATGTTAAAGTCTTATTGATGTACAATGGTAGGCAAAAAACATACAATAGCAAGTTTGACCCCTTATAAATCGTAAACTTTAATAATTTTAAACCGTTGAAACACTATCTTTTGATTAAAAATTTTTACCCTTATTAAAATTGTGCAGTAAAATCCTAGTTATTGAATGACCCTAAGTATATGAACCATGCATTTTTCAGTTAAAGAAAGAAGACGTGTGTTTGACGTGCGTTGTTTTGGTTCCTTGATAGTTCACGCTCTACTCTTTCCCTCAGCCTTGTTTATGAAGCTCCCTCTAAAAAAAACAAGTTTTCTGAGTTACAGCAAACCTTGTATTTATTAACTACAAGCTTCCACGAACTGAATGCGTCACGTCATGTATATAAATTTGTCTGAATCACCCAGTTACATTGAAGCTACATCATTGTTGCCCATTCGAATACATTTTGGTTGTATTCTTTGCTACTATTCTTCTAGCTCTGCGAGTATGTGGACTACACATGCCAGGCTCGTCCATTTGGATTTGCCATTGATGGAGAAGTCACGGCTTCGTGCCCGACCGTGTCTACCGAGGGTGGTTTCATAAATATTGTTTCCCACTCTCTATCCATCCAAGTGCAGATATATTTCCTCTAAATTATACCTTCCTCAAGTTTAACCCATTAGCGTAGTTAAAATGCGTATAGCATGGATGGCCAGTAAGATGCGAATGAAAAACAATTAAATTAGAAAACATAAAAGAACGTCTCTTAATCAAATGTTCGTAAATAAAATTAGTTTGAAACTTATTATTTTAAATAGTGTAATGACCCTGCTTTGTTGCATAGCTTTTTGGTGTAATTAAATTCAGTTTGTGTCAAATTTATTAGTCTAACTGTACTGTTGTTGTTAAACTTCCGTACACGTGTAAAGGCTACGGGGTTAGGAACATTCAGTTGGCTTGCTTCTAGCCCTAGTAATTATTAAAGAAAAAAACCTCGCAGTGTGAGAGCGAGAAAGAGAGCATCATATTTCATTTGCAAAATGTATTTATTTTGATTTCTTTTTAAAAAGTAGTTTTGCTTGTGCTCAAGGTGTTCTAAGAGAAAGACACGATGAAGAAACGCGGGTGCTATTGTGGCAATTTCTTGAATGTAGCATCTTAATATGTGCAAATAAAAGTTGTAAAATGTGTTAATATAAACAATCTTTAATTAAAAACATCATCGAGCGGTTCGCGAGAAAGTATCGCGACAATAGTTATTCTTTCACTTGATTTTATTTTACTATATATCATCACATGTTTCAGTGGCCGAATGGTCTGAGGCGTCATTCTCATATTAGATTGGCCTGCTGAAGACGAGGAGATCGGTGTTTGAATACTAGTCGGGTCTATTGAGGCTTGTTTTTCCTAATTGGTTTCCCACACTCCTTCCACGCAAATTCGCGCGGATGACCTCTAAACTGCTTCCTTCCTCATCTCAACCCCGTTAGATTAATCACATATGGGTATAATCTGATCAGGTAGTAAGACGAGAGGATAAAAATTATATAGGCTTATATATTATTCGATATATATACAACATTCTCGGGCTAGTGTTTAAATAAATAAATTCACCAGCACTCATCTGGAGAAAAAATGGTGAACGACATTGTGGGAGGATAAAGGGGGGAATGCATTGTACTCGTATTAGGACAGTGTCGTCGTTCGTTAAGGGCCGAGTTTGAGGCTAGAATCCCACCTATGTGGACTTGAGGCTACATTCGCGCCAGTTATTTAACACTGTGATATTCCTTATCCTCAAATGTAAGTGTATCTCCTTTGAAATACTCTACTTATCTCCTACACGTAGAATGAAACGTTGATAGAACATTTAATGTAAACATACTTTCTTTAAAAAGTGGACTTGGAGAATTAACTAAGCTCAGCGAAATAAAAAATGTGTCTCTAGAAATATATTTAAAAAATACCACAAATTCAATTATTAAATTTATAATAATTCGCCTGATGTATCGTATAATCAGTATTCTAAGAAATTTTCGTTGTAGCTTTTGAATAATACGTAAAGAAACAAATATTTATTTTAATAGTTGGAATTGGTTTTTTGCTAGCTCAAACAGCTAGAATCCCGAAGTATGCAAGAAATTAAAAAAAATCCTGTCAAATTAAAATTAAGAAACCTTTTTGAATTTTTAATTTTGAGTTGATTTAAAAAATCTATAATTTAATATGTACATTACATATACACACCTCAGATATGTTATATTTCGTATTTTTAATAATGCTGGTTAAATTGGTTTTACATTTTGGATGTATACTTTTAATCTTTTATATTCATTGTGTGTTTTTCTTAATATGTGATTTACGTGGTAGTTACTATACTTTTCCAAAATGTATGAAATCCATACAGAAATTTTTTCATGTGTTTAAATATTAATATAAATGCAGTTTTATTGATAGTAAGTTATAATGTAATTTATAAGCAGAATTAATTTTTTATAAAATAAAGCATGATTTTAAAACAACACTTATTTTCGTTTCTATTAGGTAAATACTACTTTAAAAAAATTATACTTATAGTCTTACACTATTTTATAAATTTTTTAGCTCAAAGAATATAAGCGTTTAGTTTTTTTTATCGTGGTTGTAACAAGTATCGATCTTTTTTAAGTCACGCAAACTATTAATTTTTGTGACCTGTTTCTTACTTAAAGAGCTCTAACATTTCCAAAAACACTTTTGTTTTGTAATTCACTTTAATAATCTAAATGTCTTGATAAATCTGTTCGAGCACAAGTCATATCACAAAATCGTGAACAGATAAAAAGAGGGAGAAAAATAAATCCGACAATGTCGTATATAAAATAACACTAATAATCTAGTAAAATATTATCAATTTTAACCGCAAACAAAGTGTCGATTAATTCAAACTAGTTGAATAATGAAACCTGGACGTGAGAATCGAACTCGGGAGCTTTGTTCAGTACACCAATTACTCTACCACAGAGCTGTCCAGGGTTCGTTCTCTGCTCGGGTTTTTTCTTTAAGCACCGCGTTCTATTATCCGTACGGGTTGCACGCTTATGTACTAATTACGCTAATGGTTATTGAGTTATGTAGGTTATAGTTCAGGAAGTGTACTTGCATTTGCATGGAGAGAGAGAGAGAGAATGGAAAACCAATTTGGAAAAACCACCCTCAGTACACCCGACCGAGATTATAACCTCGATCTCCAAGTCATTGGCAGTTTAGCCTACTACATTATTATTATTATTATTAGCACCAGGTCTTACTACCCGTTCGGGTTATACGCACTTACGCTAATGTGTAAATGGTAGGGTGATTGTGAGATGAAATGGAGGACCTACAGTTTAACGTGGGATCCGAACCACGGTGGAGGCCTGGTATTCTTCACATTCACAAGTTGTGATTAATACACATCTTGTCAGAGGTGAAGGAAGGGTTTGGCAATCAGATAAATCTGTGCCGGGACCTAGGATTGAACCCCGGACCTCAGCACAGAAGTCAGACACCTTACCCCTAGACCATCAGGTCACCTAGCCTACTACAAGATTAGCGCGTTGCTCAGGGTTGTTCTTCACTCATAGTTAGAGCGCCGTAAAAATGATGAGACGCGATAAAGCAAAAAGCTCCAACCAAAGATAAAATCAAATCACTTTTTCCTTTGATCGTTTTTAAATATGATTTACAATGTTTTTGAAAAGCTAAATAAAACGAAATTGTCTTGTTACACGAAATCCTTCTATAAAACGAAATAGAACCACTTTTACAACAACAAAAAATATCTTTAAATAAACACGAAATTAAAAAGAAATTAATCAGAAATTTTGAACATGCTCTAATTCGATAAGTATTTTCTTGTGGTGTAAGTTATCTTTAGGCTACAAAAATGTGAAATATGTAGACAAACTTTACAAAAAATGTTAAAGCAAATATTTAAGGTTTCAATAATACATTTTAATTGGTATACATTATCTCAATATGTAAATAATACTTAAACACCTCAGGTAACATGTAATTTTGAATAGACACAAAATAACACCGAAAAGTGAGATTTTAAAAACAAAATTTAACAAAAAATAAAATAATTTTTACAGGGCCCTACTCATAGTATAAGACTGAGTCTGTGATGGACGTGTGGAATTGTCATCTAAATATGAGCAACCAATAGTATTACGAGCTATCAAATATCACATATATCTGAGACTCGGAAGGGCTGCTATGCTGCCAAGTATAAGATTGTTGTTGAAATGAAATTTCAATAAATATCAACACAGGTTGCAAACCATTGTACCTACGAAACTGTCCGTATGTGGGAGACCACATTTAATCTGATTTATTTTTCCAAAAGTTTCATCCTATCAATATATTTACTTTTGGACCATTCGGATAGAGCTCTTTGCTGGACGAATGAGTAGACATTTGTTTGCGATTCATAATCCTATTATCCTACTCAAGTCCAGGTGAATGCTGGGGAATTCCCTTAAAATTAATTGTATTCATCTTGTTATCTTGTACTAGATAGGTTAAGAAGATCCCGTCTTATTTGATTAGGAAAGGAATTTTTATAAAATATTTTCATCTTCTTTTCCTATCAAAATTGAGACATTATACTATTTTACTAATGCTATTTTATAAATATTGATGGTATTTTTCAAAACTTAGAGCTTTAGATTAGATGACTTGCGGTGTGAATAAGTGAAAGTATTTTTAGCACCATATCTTACTAGCCGTTTAGGTTGTATACGTCTATGTACTAATTACACTTATACTTTAGGAAATGTACCCGCATTTGCGGGAATGGAAAGGGGAAAACCACTTTGAGAAAACTATCCTCAGTGCATCTGAATGGGATTTAACCCCTAGCTCCTCGTATTCGGCAGTCTTAGCTATATATTGCGAGAGTAGCACCTTAGAATATGCGACCAGCGAAGTGGGTAAGTGAAAGTAGATATTTTAACCTAATTTATGTTGTCATACAGACATTAAATTGTATTAACAACGAAATACTATAATTATAATGTTAGTCAAATTTATTGAAAATATATATGATTTATAGACTACTTTTGAGTTTTAATATTCGTTTGGATCAATATTTCTAAGTGTCAATATTTATTTAATCCATAATAAATAACCACCAGAAAATTTAAATTGTTATTCCATCTCTCTACCAAAACAAGGTTCACTAGTACTATTTTCAGCGTATGTAAGTAAATACGTTATTTGCAACGTTTTGTTTATTTTCCTTTGAAATAGTTCAATTTTCTTAGAAAGGACTTTTAAAAAAAACTTTTTGGCTGTTAACAACAATAATATTTTAGTATTTTGTTAATGCTATTTTATAGTCATTGATACTATATATCAAAAGTGACAGCTGCTGCTCACATATCCTGACGTATGAACACGTGAATAGACCTAATAACTTTTCTAACTGTGAGATAAGAAGACCCTTCATATTAAAACTGAATGTAAATGCTAAATTGATGGTTTGGGCGTTGGTGTAGGCTACTGTGCTATGATTAACTTGGGATAGGTCACGAATACACAATGCACTGATGAAAAATCTGGCTGGCAAATTTAATTAACACAATGGAACCCCATACTAAGTTACTTGAAGGTTCACCTTTAAAATAAGTACTTTGAACTGCGCCGTCACTAAAGTACCGACACGCGCAGGTCGAGGAAGGTCTTTTGGACAGCATGCGACCGCAAATTGTTATCGGTAACGTCCATCCAGTCTTTCTTTATCGTCGGGGTTTGAGCCGCCAAATTACTGCTGACGTCATTTCGAGCGAAAGAGAGGCATATCAGTTTCGTTTGGAGGAGTCGCGGTAAGGTATTAAAACCTTGTCATCATTTTACAGCTGAAAATTCCAAACACCTTAAGTAATCCGATAAGTTGTTTGCCTCCCTAGTTAAGGGTCCATGGTTCAATTCCTGAGACAAATGAAACATTCACCATTGGTAAAATTGGGATTTCCCTTTTCATAGTTATTTTAACTCTTTCGGACCCAAATCAGTAGATATATATTAAGGCATCATTCTCGTATTGTCTGGTTTTCTGGTAACAAAGATGTTGATTTTTGAGTCTCATCCAGTTGTAAAGAATGGCTTTTCCTAAATGGCTCCCACTATAACGCCTTACAAATGCGTGCTCATTTTTTTTTAACTTTTCTCATCCTATACCATTAATACGTGGAGCACACCAATAACAACTATTATGTTTAACATCATCATAGCTATTAATAGCTTACCCGCTTCAGTGGCCGAATGGGCTAAGGCGTCACACTATATCGGTCTTCAAATCCCGGTCAGTTTTATCGATGATAGTTTTTCCTCAATTGTTTACCATTCTCCTTCCACGCAAATACTGGTATATCACCTTTAAAAGGCTTCCTTTCTCATCCCTACCCCATAAGATTAATTATCACAAAAGCATATAGCCTGAACAGTTAGTAAGACACTGAGATGATGATGATAATAATGCCTTAATCTAAGGGATAAGGAGGAGAAAGGTTGTTTAGTGGAAGTACACTACAAATATTGTTAGGAGGGGATGAGAAAATCACATATACTATATTAGCTTCTGTTCACTCGGCTGAATTAGAACCTTCACCTTTAGCCCTCATGTTCCCCTCTCACCAACAATCCTGTATTTTGGGGTACTGGGTCACGTGAAAATTGAGGCTGGTTTTTTCATAGTACTGAATTAACAGCCTGTGGAGTTTGTTTTATGTTTTTTCTTAGTTAGGCTCTACACTGATTTTTATAGGAATGGACCTTTGAGAGGCTATTTTTCCTACCAAGATGTTATTATATATTTGGAATTTGGTAGAAAAAAAAACTCTTAAGTTATCTTCCAAAGAAAATCAACGTATAGTTTGTAAGTCATGTGTTGATGTAATCATTTGTTCAGATGATGCACGTTAAATAGCCCTATTAGAAATAAGTTATAACACAATTTATACCTAAACTATGACTATACCCTATATTTAATTTTTTTTATTTAAATAAAATGAGGTAGATAACCTAATTTTTCTTTATTTAAAAATTATATCTTTCAAAATACTCATATTATCAGGCCTAATACATATTTAGTACGGAAATGAAAGGTATCATATTTTCTACGCATTTCAACTGACGTCATTAAATCGATTTAATCCTTTTCATAATCGGGTTTAAATTGTTTATTTCAATATTAATACACATTATATCGATATATTGATTTTGTTTTACAATAGACTGGATTGGAATAGTCCAACTTTATGTAAATAGTGTTATCTAACAGCTTGAAAATTTACTAGACCTACTTACACGTGTTCTTACGTCATCTAAGTCATGTGATCTGCCGCTGTCACTTTTGATAGATATTATTAATATCTATAGAATATCACTAATAATATAGTGCTTTATTTATCACCACGTCTTACTATCTATTCAGGTTTTATGCATCTATGATAAATTAATTTGATGCGGTAAGGATGAGGAATGAAGCATTTTGAGATATTTTATCCTCATTTGCCCAGAAGGACTCATTTGCCCAGAAGGAGAGTGAGAAATCATTTAGGTAAAATCACCCTCAGTAGACCCAACTGGGATCGGAACCCCGATATCCGTGCCATCGGTGGGTCAGTCTAACACGACAGTGACACCTCAGAGCATTTGGCCACTAAAGTGGGTAATAATATAGTAAAATGTTATAATTGTTGAAGGGAGAAATAGCTTGTATTTTATAAAAGGTCCTTTTTAGCGAAATTGTATTTTCAAAACGTTTAGTAGACGATTATATTAATAATTATGTCAGGATAAATTTTTAATCACAACCTGATAAATAGGCTACGGAGTAATACTTCCATTGTCAGCTCCAAAAATACATTTAAAGAAATATTCAAACTTAAAATTCAAGTAAAGGTTTAATAAACTGCAAAGTAGTAAATTGGTTTTTAACTCCTAAGATAAATTTCATGTAGATTACCATGGGACCTCAATTTGTGCAAATATATGTGCTGGCGCAACTTTAAGAAAGAGTTTCTGCGATCTATACTCGCTGTGCAAAGTGCAGACGCAATTTGCGTCTACTCCAGAATGAATCTAATAATATGTCACCATTTTAATGTGTTGAAGTGACATTATCTACTACATATATATATATATACTAGCGGACCCGACAGACGTTGTCCTGCCCTAACGTTGGCTTTTCGTTTGGGTGGCATAATTGATTTCGATAATAAAACAAATACTATGTGATCATCACAATTACAAATTCACAATGAACTCCAATTAGTGAGTTACACAAATATTACAAATTCAGTGTTTGTCTTCAGAAGGTTTTAAAGGTCAATTATTGATGAACTTATGATTTTTTTAAACGGTCAATTATTAATATTATATTCATTACTATAAATATTGGNGCCGTTTAGGAGGAGTTCAGTGACATACACACGTACAGAATAATTATATATATTAAGATATATAATATTTTAGATCTTATGTGTGTGGGAAGTAATTGGGGTGTGGATATAACCTCACCCACCTCAGTGGTGTAGTTAGCTAAAGCGCTAGTTTCGTGTTGAGCTATACTGCTGAGGACGAGGAGATAGAAGTTCGAATATCACTCGGGCGAACTGAGAATGGTTTGTCTTAAATGGGTTTCCACTCTTCTTCTAAGCAAATGCAGGTTCACTTCATCTATATTCAACCCTATCAATTCCTAACCCATTCATATAACTAGTAATTAAACGTAAAACCCGAGCGGGTAGTAAGACGTGGTGCTAAGTATTTAGTAAAGATAGTAACCTCAAAACCACCCAAAAAATCCTTATGAACAAATGTCCTATGTTCGATGGATCCCTATATAAGGCCTTCCAAGTGTATGCTTGAATTGTTAATTACCCTACTTGATACACCCCTGTTTCACCTCTTGTAAGTGACCTATCACTGCTAGTACACAGACAGGACTACAGATACACGAACAGGGGAGTTTTTAACTCAAATAAGTCATAATAATGGCAATAACCAATAATTTGTAATAATTCTTTTGAATACCTATTAAAATATTTAGTAGACTTGTTAGTTAATGTTAATTTATTACCTACTCAAGCCATATAAATGATAGTATTTCAAACAAAATGTTTAGTGTATTAACCAACATTAACATTAATTTAACTCACAAAGAAGTGTGTACATCCTTATACTTCTGTTTCTCTCGCTTGACATTGAGCATTAGATTCCGCGATCTAAAATTAGAGCTAATGTAGTAATGTGTTGTGTATACAAGATATAACAAATTACAAATGTACTTGGTACAGTTTTGCACTAAGCTGATAGCATTAATTCATCTGCCATCCACCTAGCGCTCAAATTCCTGTTCAGTCATATTACAGAGAGTTACCATTCTATTCTTTTATTAACTATGGAGCTGGGCGCATAAGACCGGGTGACCAGAATTCAATTCCCTGTCTCGCTCGCTCTCATCTTTCTATAGTTACACAGATGCTCCATCAGAAAGTGAGAATGTCATCTTAAAATATGTTTTGGTTTAAATATCTGTCACGTGTCTAGTATATTTCTTAAATTTGTTTCAAAACATCTATACATAATATTATAATGCAACAAATGCTTTGAGAAATAATATAGAAAAGTACCTTTAAGGGAAAAAATACACATTTCTTTAAATCAGTAAGAAATTTTTATATTTAAATGATACCTTATAAAATAAATATTTAGTGATTTATGCATTTTATGTCATTTTAAGCTGAAATTTAGAATAAAGTAGCATCTACTTAGCTAAATTAAATTATTCGCACGGTTTGGTAAATAAAGCTCAAAGGATTACTTTGTGATGACGTAACTGTTATTCTTGCCCTTCATTAGAGAATTCTGAAATAGATAAAAAAAAATGCATCTTGAGCGCAAAGTCGTGCCATTTTTAAACATGTGCCGAAGCATATTTGCTTTCTTTAATGATTCCGACTCTAAAGAAATAGGCCTAAGTTTGTTGTCAACTCCAAAGATACGTTTAATCGAAACGTTAAATCCAAAAAGTCCTTTCACGAGACCACTAATATCCTCGGGCAATGCCGGGTACTTAAAGCCTGTTAGTAGTAATAACTTTTTTTATTTATTCAAAGTATTAAACGTGCACTTTCTGAACCGACTGATTATATCAGCACACGAGAATTTTTATGAGCGAGAGCAAAAGGATTTACAAATTTTCCCTGGAAAGGTATTTTCCCATGCCTTCCAGGGTTATTATGCATGCCACAATCGACATAGGATGGACGGCTTTACTTTCCCTACAAAGGAAGTTGTGTTCTACAGATTTGTATCGTTCCGTAAAGATCCGTAAGCCCCGGATGTGTTTGGAGCCATGAACACCGGGTCCTGAGAATGATCACTTATATCCCAACTATAGCATTTATTAAACATCTGAAAGGGATCAAATATATTCCTATTAACATATGGATTCAGAACAAACAATTAATATTTAAATTATTAATCGTTAATTGACCATTATTTTATCTGATAAAGTTATAGACTGGTCAGTAAAAATAAACATATATTGCAACAAAAATAACCATACGATATTATGTTTGACTTGTGGGTAACAAACATGAAGGGGCCGTTAACATGTGACTAGTTGCTTAGTATTTCAATTATGGGCCTCTGAGTTTGTTGAAACAGTAGATTGAATTTAATTTTGTATGTAATGTTGGAATTGTAGGTGCGTGTTTTTTTTAAAAAAAAAAGCACANTTAAATATGATTTACAATGTTTTTGAAAAGCTAAATAAAACGAAATTGTCTTGTTACACGAAATCCTTCTATAAAACGAAATAGAACCACTTTTACAACAACAAAAAATATCTTTAAATAAACACGAAATTAAAAAGAAATTAATCAGAAATTTTGAACATGCTCTAATTCGATAAGTATTTTCTTGTGGTGTAAGTTATCTTTAGGCTACAAAAATGTGAAATATGTAGACAAACTTTACAAAAAATGTTAAAGCAAATATTTAAGGTTTCAATAATACATTTTAATTGGTATACATTATCTCAATATGTAAATAATACTTAAACACCTCAGGTAACATGTAATTTTGAATAGACACAAAATAACACCGAAAAGTGAGATTAATTTTTTTTTTTATTTCCCACATCTCCGAGAGTGGTGGTGAGGAGGACAGAAGAAAGGTGTTTGGGGTAGGGGGGGGTACCCTTCCTTCGCACTGATTCCTGTTGGTGACATTTACGTTCGAAACGAAACATCCATCAACCTCGTTATTCAACTCTACAGCGTGGTATTCAATTCTATTTACATTGACGTCAGCAAAACATTGCACATACGTACAGTACATACATGGATACATATAGGAAAACACACATACAATAAACTCACTCCCTCCCTCCCCACCAAACCCCCTTTCTCTTATTATTTTTTTTAATTTCATTTTATTACATTACACCTTTTTGAATTTGGAACAAAAGCACTCCATGTTTCTTTCATTCTTTTGTGACGTTTTGTTTTGTTTTATTTTCTGTTTGTTTGCTTGTATGTGGGTTGCGTTTGGAAAGGATTAACATGTTGTAATTTGAAACTTGCTATCACAAAAAGGGAGGAATGGGAAGAGAATAAAAATCATAGAGACCTCTCAGGTTCTAGAATATTGATTACCATCAACTTGTCAACGGCAGGATTGGCTGCACGAGTTTTGGGGTGAACTCTTGACTCCAACTGTTTTGGTTGCTGGTTCTGTACGTGTCTATCCCATAGCAATGTTTTATATGTTTTATGTTCATATGTTTTCCTCAAATGCTTATCTCCTGTGTTTTATTTAATGATAATAATTATTAATGCAGTGAAATGTTAAATTAAGACATGGTTAAATGTAAGAGAAGGCTTATGCCTTAATTTCGCTATGCAAATAAAGACAACAACAATAATAATAATATTAATAATAATAATGCTATTTTTTCTCTCATCTCTTCGAGAATAACCTTTAAATACACTTTAATATGTTTCCTAAAACTAGATAGTTTGAATCACTGATATACCATTGGAGCATTAAAGCGTTTGACTAAAATTAGCTTGCTTACAGTAGCCCCATGGCTTCTTTGGTGCTGACTGACGGCTTTGAAAAGATACCAGACCAAATTATGTATCCCTACGCCGAACCATATGATCTGCAAAAAACATGTGTTTAGCAGCTGTCACTTCTGACAGTCAACATTTAGGTATATACCTAAATGTTGACTGTCAGAAGTCAGCTGTGAACTGTCAGTCAACACCAAAGAAGCCATGGGGCTACTGTAGATAGGTTTGACTTAGCGACAGCGAGTCCGACTGGCGTGCTAAGCTCCGACCAATAATTCATACGTCCATCACATGATCTGCCTTCAAATATGATTGAAGAGTGACCCTAACCACTGGATAGTCCCTGGATAGCTCACTGTTAGAGCATTGGTGTGCTAAACCAAAGGTCTCGGGTTATATTCTCGCGTCTAGGTGTTATTTTTCAATTTATTCTAGAATTACTCAATTACGACTGATTTATGTAATTATAAACTTTCATCATCCAAGCTTCGCCTTTCATATATCTTAATTGTATAGCTTTGCTCTCTTCCAACAATAAATAAATGTTTTAATTATAATACAAGTGGCGTGCACTAGGAAGTGGAACGGTGGGTTCCACTATTTATTTTTTAATTCTCTTTCCGTGTAAACTGGTGAATTCCCTTGAAAGAAAAAAATACTTTCACATTTTATGCCTTTGAATTTGAGTTAGCTGTCAATAGTGTTGACATTAAATAAGACGTGAATCCTTAAAAAGCAACCTTTTCAATTATGAAATTGTATTATTTAATTTATCAACCAGAATCTGAATAATCATCCAGCTTAGTTAAAAGGCTGTTATCAAGTCAAGAGATGATTAACGGAAGGGCAGCCACGAAGGGGGGAATATTGTTACCATGGTACAGGACCCACTGTACTAGTAAATTGTTTCCTTCCATTCAGTAATAAATTTTCACTTTAATTCCAATAAACATGTATTCATTCATTGCATTATTGTGTGTGTGGTTGATTGGATGGATAGTAAATGAAAAGGAACAATTTACTATTACAGTATCGTCAATCCTTGCTTACTTTGGGAAACATCCCATGAGCCATCACTGATTTGTAATAATGATGAAAAATAAAGCACTAAGCATGTTTGGCTTCACTATATTATTGCACTTAATATTCCATTCCTTAAAAAAAAAAATGATAACTTTCTCCTAATCTTAATTTCCATCCTGAAAAGTTGGTAAGTGAAGCTTGTTATCTGGCAAGGCGAGGTCTGACTACCCGCATAGCACGTCCCTAGACTGCTACTGGTACGTTTATCACTGCCGCCTCCTCTCTACGTCACTCCCACCCTCCACCCCTCCACCACCCTTAATGCTCCGAGGAGCTCACAGGCCAATCACGTAACTTAATGAGCCAAGGGCCACAGCGAGGAATGTAAGGGATACCAATATCCCTTTGCGGTGTGTGTAACAACATTAGCTTCCCAGGGCAAGGGGGTGGGATTGTATCTTGGACATGATGGGGTTGGTAACCATGTCGTGACCCACTGGGGCATGTTAGTATTAAAGTGCCTGCGCTTGACTTGCACGTCCAATATTATCTAATGTTTATATAATTTTACCTTTTTTGTTTTGAATAATAAAGGAGATTCAACGAATTTTCCTATCAGGTTTGCAATACATAAATGGTTGTCCCATCTTAAATGAGAATCGAATAAACAAACAAAACAAAGAAAAGAGAGGAGTTTCTTACAACTGCCACACAAGGCCTGTATATTAGTAGCAATTATTTAAGTGATTTATTCATTATTAATCCACCACTTTGAATGCATGAACATATATTTTTTAAATGTTTTAATTCTTTTTTTAAAAATATTTATTACTTACCATATGGAATTGAGCAACTTGGAAATTTTATTATTATTATTAGCACCACGTCTTACTACCCGTTCGGTTTGTACGCACTTACGCTAATGTGTATTAGTAGGGTGATTGTGAGATGAAATGTAGGACCTACAGTTTAACGTGGAATCCGAACCACGGTGGAGGCCTGGCATTCCTAACATTCACAAGCCAGTTTCACATATTTAGCTGGCCCATTCCACTCTGATCTAGGTAGGTGTCGTCCTGTATTAAGTGTAGCGCCACACTTTAGACGTACTCAATCTGACTATGAAACTGATCATTAGAATCAGTGGCGTCTTAGAGTCGCAGTTTTTCGACCAACGTTCTCGATGTCGGATAAATTATATCAATATGTGAATAAAATTAAGCTATATGTTTGTAATGTATTTTGGCCAAAAATGTTTTGATATAAAAATTTCATAAACACTTACCTTTTCTCGCCTTCCAAATCCCCACCTTAATCTGGCTGTAATTGTATTTTACATTGACTTACATAACTCCCTTATTCATATAACATATACTACTGCGAAATATTGTAATGCTTTATATTCTTAATTATTTATTAAGACTTACTTAGAGCAACATTAAATTTTACAGGGTTAATTAGTTTAAATATTTATCAACAATTTTAACTATTAATAACGATATTAGATTGGAAATTAGGGAAATAATGCAGTCGGGAAATGTATGCTCTTACTAGGTCAGTAAGTTTTTTTGTCATATCACCTGCTTTCAAGGAATGTGAAACTCAGAATGTACAAAACAATCATTTTACTAGTTGCTCTCTATATGTGGGAAACGTAGTCGCTTACCTTAAATGACAAAAAAATAATAATAGGGTTTTCGAAAACAAGGTGCTTAGGAAGATATTTGGTTCAAAAAAGATATGAGACTATTGAGTATTGGAGGAAGTTAAATAATTATCAGTTACGTAACCTGTACTCATCACAAGACATTGCTAGTATAATCAATTATCGTAGATTACATGTGAGCGGGACATGCAGTGCCAATGAGAGAATCTAGAGCCATGCTCAGAGTACTGACAGGCAAACCCAATGGTAAGAGACTATTGTAAAGACATATAGATGTAGATGGGAGAATAGCATTAGAATAGACCTGAAAGGGATATGGTGTAATGAGGTGGACTGAATATAACTAGCTCAAGATAGGGATAGGTCGTTTTTATAGATGTTTAAACGAGATAAAATTACATCTTAGAATTGAAGAAATAGAGTAATTATCATTTACGAAAATAGCCTGAACAGGTATTAGGACATGGTGATAAAAACAACTATAAGTGTACACATTTTAACTGATTCATTCTCTATTCGCAGGTAAGGGTGTACACATTGGAGATATAAGGACGGAAGAAAATGGTTGGTTTTCACAGCATTGGTGAGTGTAGCTTTGATTTATGTCGACGATAGTAATTAGTATTAGAATCTTATTTCTGAGCAACCAAATTAACTGACAAAATATTTATTTAGGTGTAGGCCTACTTAAGTAGTACAACTAAATAAAGAAAACAATATTTTTAAAGTGTTTTGGAATCATTAAACCATTTTAGAGGCTTTTATAATGGAGTAAAATTATATTCATCACTAAAAATGATATATAAAGGTTTAATATATATGTATGTATGTATGTATATGTATGTATATATACAATGGTATATGGCTAGTTCGAAAAATTGGATAATTCGAACTCGCCATAATTCCTCATGAAATTCCAATTTAAATCAATGGTAAAGAACCCCATTTAATTCGAGTTTTAGAAGAAAATATTTGGATAGTTCGAAACCTATACAGTATATTGTTAATTTTTTCGAGAAGCAATTCTTATTAAATCACCCCATTTGCCAAGAATGTCAAATAAAATTAGTTACTGAGGGATAGTATAAGAGAACGTATCTACAATGATGGAAAGCCTGAGATCGGATGTGAAACGTGGAAGACAATATTTTTTAATACAATCAGGGAACTTGAAGTATTTTGTTTATTGCGTTAAGATAAGCAAATTAAACAAACCAGGATCACTAATTTCTTCCACCATTATATCATATAAGTGAAAAAAATGTTTAATTTTACAATTTTTGTATGATCATTTTTATAAGTTATATATTTTTTGTTTAATTTCTTTTCTTGTTTTTTCATATTTGTACAGGTGTTTTATATAGCATTTATAAAAGTGTGTTTATATGTAGCATATAGTTATGTTACTTATTTATTGTGTAGGCTACCAATTGCCTGAATATCCATAAAAATTGTTAATTAGAATTTTAGATTGTTCGAATTTTTTCAAGTATCCCTTGGACTTCCAATTAAAAAAGTTCTACTGTACAATGCAATAGGTGTACCTATGTGTTTTGAAAACCCTTTTTCTACTAATTTAAAATCAAGCCAGTTAGTTACTCTCTTTAAAACTGTTTGTATTTTTTTTCATTACTTTCTCTTTAAAACTTTTTGTATTTACTTTCATTAATTACGTAGAGCACATAGAGCTTTGTAGTACTGAAATAACCCAATTCAATAATTTAGTGGTGGATTTGTAACTAAACATATTTACTAGCAACATATATCCAAGCTCTCATTTCAATAGTAAGAGGTTTTGGCCTTCTCTTCACTTTATATCTCAACAGGATTTGTGTTTGTCTAACTTATGGCTTATTACCCTGATATAAAAAAAAACTTAAATATTGTTAAATAAACTACCGTTAAATACAAAACTCACATTCCCCCCTACACCCTTCATCTACTAGTTGTACTAGTGTTTTAAGGTGAGATTACAGCCCTTGAGTCAATATTAATATATAAATCGGCCAGGGCGGACTTTATATTGGCGCTGGCTTTTCGGAGACCCGTGGGATTAGAATATTTTCCCGCAAGACAATCCGGAAAAAAGGATAGAGTTTTGGCAGTCAGTCGGTACGGTGTTTTATTAAAAAATAATATTATGGCACAAATGACCGGGAGGGACTTTGCTATCCAGGTTCTATCGTCTTATGTGTAGACTATTGGCCGCTCTGGTCCACCCAGGGTCCACCATAGGAGGGTGTCTACACGTCGTACCAGCAATGAGATGATGTGATGATAGTGATTATGAAATTTGGGAGCTGGTGTGAGTCTTAACACAACTTAAGTCTAATTTACCAAACCCTGGTGACCGTTGGGATACATTCCCCTTAAGGGAAGAATAGCCAAGGTACCAACCGGGAATCGATCCCGAGACTTCTAGGCTTGTAGCCAGTTGCACTGACCACTACACCACGGGGTCGGTTGGTACAAAGGTGACTTTAGGTAATTTGACAACTATATTTTATTCTACAAATTTAACAAGTGTATAATTATAAGCTTTTGATTAGAAAGTCTAGTGAGGCCCCTTTCTATTGAACTTGTCCCAATAATCTGTTTTGAATCGATTTCCGCGCAATAATCTGCAGCCATCGCTGCAACGATCCATTGTTAGTACATTATAATCAAAGATAAAAACAGTTGTTCGCGTGATTTAAGAGGTCAGTCTCACCCCAGGTGTAGAAATAAAACATAAAAACACATAGGCCTAAACACATAGTTTGAACGCGTTTCAAATCATTTCCCTTCCAAATTGTGTTATAATTAGTCCACGAATTTGATAGTAATCGTGGAACAAACCGAAAGACTAAATTCCATACGGTCGAGTTAAAACAAAACCTCACTCAACTCAGTCAATTATCTAACTCAACATACTTAACCTTACATTAATAAACCTTTTTCCTAACTTATTCAAAGTAGTTTACTTTATATATATATTTTTTTTAGTACTGCATCTTAAAAACCGCTCGGGTTCTACGAATATGGACTAATTACGCTATGAGGTGAGGATGAGAAAAGTCTTATTTGGAGAAATTATAACCCCATTTGCGTGGAGAGAGGGTAGAAAACTATTCAGGAAAACCTAAATTCAGTAAATATGACAGGGACTCGAACCCTGATCTGCCTATCAGCGGCAGCCCTGTCTAATTGAATAGTGACGCCTCCATACAGCCACCTAGTCCAGTCTGTACAGTTTTATTGAAGAATATAATAGTAAAATATGAATTACGGTGGGTTTGGATACTATTTTTAAATTATGAGATAAGCTTGATCCAGATATGTTGTCAACTTGTCACTAATACTATGGTGACTTATAATGGACATAAGTAGTATCTGAAATTTTATATTTTTGAAATATGACATTTCGATAAAACCTTAAGGCCCTTGGCCCTGTCAAGAGCTAGTCTAAAAACTATTTAGTGGGATGGTGGGTGAGAGGTATCCTTCCGCGCCAATAAGAACAGATGGATCACGGAAATTGTAGATGGCGCTATTTATCAGACAACTCTTGCGGTAAAATTGTACGTTTGTAAATATCAGTTTCCTTGAGAGCGAGTGAAATGTTTATGTTAATATTTTCAATCCCCCTTCTAAGTTAATGTATCGATGTTTATTAAGTGTTACATTTTCTTATTTTTTTCTTATGAAGCCGGCAGTTTTCTATTGAAAGATGTCAAAATTATGGATATTTGAACACTGTTAAAATTATATAGGAGGTGTGTATGTAAAAAGCACAACTTAATCAACATGCTTTTATTCTTGATTAAACTGTTTCTGAAAAGAAAATTCCAAAACAATAAAAAATTATTTAAGATAACCGTTTGTTTCCATGGCTCTGCATTTCTACGCCAAATGAAAAGGTCTAATCGCCTTAACCAGTTTTATTGTCATATTCTGAAAATTGAAAAATGACACCTGGACACGGGAATCGAACCCGGGACCTCTGGCTTAGTACGCCAATGCTCTAACCACTGAGCTCTCCAGGATTCGTCCCGTGCCCAGGGTCATTCTTCACTAATATTTTAAGGCAGAGTCTATGATGGACTTAGCGGAAATCGTCGGCTACAAATATTTGTGATTTCCGCTAAGTCCATCATAGACTCTGCCTTAAAATATGAGTGAAGAATGACCCTGCTGCCAATTGCACAATTATTCTGCCTTAAAATATGAGTGAAGAATGACCCAGGGCCCGAGACGAATCCTGGATAGCTCAGTGGTTAGAGCATTGGCGTACTAAGCCAGAGGTCCCGGGTTCGATTCCCGTGTCCAGGTGTCATTTTTCAATTTTCAGAATATGATATCTAGTGGAGTAATTCCCTATTAATAAGCATAAATAATAGCTCTGGCTATTAATTCTTAATATATGTGCGATCCCGTACAATTTAATAATTGTGCAAATGGCAGCATAACAGCCAACTACCGAGTCGCAGATGGCTGCGTTATCCGATGGCTCGTGATATTAATATAATCACATACTTGTAGCCGACGATTTCCGTCAGTCCATCATAGACTCTGCCTTAAAATATGAGTGAAGAATGACCCAGGGCACGAGACGAATCCTGGATAGCTCAGTGGTTAGAGCATTGGCGTACTAAGCCAGAGGTCCCGGCTTCAATTCCCGTGTCCAGGTGTCATTTTTCAATTTTCAGAATATGATATCTAGATGGAGTAATTCCCACTAATAAGCATAAATAATAGCTCTGGCTATTAATTCTTAGTTTTATTGTGTTTGCCGATGTTAAAATATACCTGTTTTATCAATATGTAAACACTTAGGATCGTAATATAGAAGCGTACAGTTAATGTGGCTTTCGGAACTGGGCTTGGCAATGTCCACACTAACTATATTTCACCTAATGTAAATATACATACACAAACCAGAGAGTTTATAAGAAGGATTTGATAAGCTTTGTTTACATTAAGTATACAAGGGGTAGTTCAGTATCTGGCTAAGCTTGTAGTGGTATGTATGTGTGTGAACATGTGCGTGCTAGACTCTCAAAGCTAATCCTTCCCTTCCCCACCCCTCACCCTTTAATGCCCCAAACTCCCCCTTAGCCATAGCTACTCGCACGATGAAAACAATTGCCAGCGATTTTACCCTGGCAGATTTAGATTAAGGGGAGGGCTGGGGGGAGGTAGGGTGGTGGTTGAAAAGGGATTCCGTATGAACTTCCCTTAGGAGCACTAGACATTATATACTGAAGTACAACAGCGTTAAAGTTGTTGGGGGGTTTTAACCAAACCGGAGCAAATCGTAGAGACATGCATAAGGCTTAGGTCGGGATTTTAGTGGTGAAGTAAACGATTTAACCGCGTTACTTTGGTAGTCGGCGAACGGCCGGTAAATGAATACAGATATTTTAAGAAACTTTATTTTAAACAAAACAAATGCGTGTTGAACTTTTTTACGCTGCACCTTACTATATTTAACTAATATAATAGAAAATTAAAAATATTTGGGTGGAGATGAAGAAGGTATAGTTCAAAGTAAATACTTCCACATGTTCGTGAGGTGTTGTGGAAACCGTTTAGTTAGGAATACCCTCAGTACACTCACCCATCACCTCAAAACAAGACTATAAGAGCTTAACTTTTAGTACTTGTAGTGAACGATGTGGGTTTACCCGTTATTAGAAAAACTAAACACATTTTACTTAGCATTTTTGAGCTGGTCATATTTTTAAAATAGTAGGGTGAGTAGACATTTAAGTACACTTGCATGGGTGATATATGATGTAGTAGGACTGGTAGATATAATATTACATTTACACCGATATTTAATGTAGTAGGACAGATAGACATAAAATTACATTTACACCGATGATATTTGAAGTGGTAGGACAGATAGATATAAAATTACATTTACACCGATGATATTTGAAGTGGTAGGACAGATAGATATAGACGTACATTTACACCAGTGATATTTGATGTAGTAGGACAGATAGATATAGAGGTACATTTACACCGGTGATATTTGATGTAGTATGCCAGATATTTATATAGAAGTACGTTATAGTGATATCTGCCCCGCGATTGGGCACCAATTATATTGATACTGGGTTTTATTCTGTTGATGATTATGCGGATGTTAATAAGGTGGACCCGTGTATGCCTTACGGTGAGCAGTAAGTACTCGTATAACGATACCGGGTTTTATGATGACGATGCGTCGTGCCATGCCCTTTTACGCTTTTGTTATCACACGACTATGATGATCTGATTTTACGTGTTTCTCACTGTGGAATTGCTGATTGATTAACTATCGAAATTAGTAGAGAGTCGACATTGTACACGATTTACTTTGTTTATTTCACATTCACGATTATAAAATTAACCTAAAAATTATACAGTTTTTGTTCATTTACGGACTGACTTGGAGAACCAGATCTATGCAGTTCAAAATTATGTATTTTTTGTGTGATAATATTAGGTTTCTGAGTGGATTTATACTCGCAAGCTGCTTATATATGACCTGCCCCTTGCTTCTTGGACCCCTTGTCAACAGTGTTAAAACCGACTAATAGGAGAACTCCTGGCAACCTGATGTTGTGAAGGCTAGCTTCCTATTGGGTAAAGGCAGCCAACTCCTCCCCCACTTGATTTTCAAATACAACGGAGGGAGTTTTTTTTTTTAAAAGAAAGAAAGAAAGAAAGTTTTAAAACACAATACATTGAAATTACTTCTGAAAACGCCTGATCCTCCATGGATGAAGTATTAGAAGAAAACTTTACATACAGTTCTTTAAAGAAAAATACACTTCATCCATGACTTTTTGAAATAAATGGGAGGGGTCCAAAACAGTACCATTACAACGTTTACACCGATGATACTTGATGTGATAGGACAGGTAAACAGATTGTTTGATCTCCACGGTCACTTTTGTTTCGTGGCAGCAGAATATTATGATCTGACGTCTTAATTAGGTCAATATCAATTATCACTACCAAACTAAGGGTCCAAGGTTAGATTCCTGGCATATCCAAAATACTACCATTAATTAAATGGGAGATTCCGCTTTGACAGTGATACATTAACAACTGAAGTACTAGATGTTGTGTCTATACTAAAATTAAGTTTATTTGTAAGTAGCATGTTGATTTAAAAAGTGAAAGCTAAATACCCAAATTTAAAAAAAAAACCCACACAAGCGCTTCATATTTCACAGCTTGTCAAAGTTGAATTGCTACAGCAGATATTTATTGCCTAGTTTAAATTAGCTACAAACGCAGCTGCAAGATTGTAGCTGCCACTTTGAATATTATAGAGCATATAATTTAACCAGTACGGTTCAATGTTTTTTTCATTTTGAAACCTCTCAGTTAATTTGTCTTAGTCTCTGAAGAAAGGAAAGGATTCTAGTGTCTTTCTCTGCACACACTATTGACATAACCTAGTCTAAGAGAACAATATAAAGATGGGTATTTTTAAGGAACTTCATCTGCCTTTACTAGAAAAAATACTTCAAAACAACATGGGGAGAAAGGGTGTGGAACAAGCTTCCTTATTGCTACCTTTCGAGTACTAAATCTGACATTATCTGACTCAGTGGTCAAAAGATCTAAAGGTGGACCTCCTCCACTACAGCGCGTCACTCTCTCAATAACCTGGACTATCAATGACAGGGAGACCTGGATTAGACCCCGTTCTAGTGTACTGAGTTAGGTGTTTCCTAAATAGTTTCTCATCCTCCCTGTACTCAAATGTTGGTACAATTCCTCTAAATCCCAACTTCACCAAGTCTAGCATATTAGTATAAATAAATGGATATCCCGAACGGGTAGTAAGATGTGGTGCACAAAAAAACCAAATAACAATTTCTAGCCTTACTGATAAGTCAGGCATTCTGATAGCTCACCTATCTTTACTCTTCAAAGAAAATACAAAAATAAATGGTACGGAACTCCGCACGGACTTGCTCGCTCTATTGTTTAAAACTATAGATATTTATTCAAAACTCGTAATATATGTGAAACGAAATAATATACACTAGCAAACCCAAGCATAAATTGCACTATACTTATGTAAAACATTTTTCTGAGTCCCGGTTTTAAATTTTATTATTTTATTTTTAAAGAATTAATGTCTTCATATGTATGTTTGGGCCGATAAAAAAGATAAATATAAGGTCCATAAGGGTCAACACTTCGTATTAAAATTTCGACATCGGGTTAAAATTTTTGACATATTATTAGGTGTTACACATCTTCATGTCATCGCATTGCTATTAAATGCCTCATTTATAAATTTTGACCAATAAAAAAAGGTAAATATTGACAATAAAGTATAAAATGGAGATATATCATTGTTGTACAAACATTTCTCCTAAGCAGTTTAAGGAAAAATAACATAAACGTTTAGAGAGGGATATACTTATATTTAATTACTCTATGGCATAGGAGAATTATTACGCTAAGATTTAAGTAGTATCTCTTTACAACTAAAGCTCACAAAATTATTGTATTAATATATTTGCCAAAAACTCAGAAACTGTTGGTTTTATAAAAATATATTTAAGATAAAAGTTTTTTATTTTTAATAGTACTACAATTTTACAATGACAAGTTATTTAGTATCTCAAATAGTTGCAGAGATATGGAAATTTCCGCATCTGTAAAGTACCCTAAAATTAATTTTCATGGGAAAATAAAAATAGCCAGTTTATTCATAATCTTAATCAATGCCTAGATACGAATTTTAATAAAAATCGTTAGAGCATATTTTGAGAAAATTGATTTTTTCTCTTTTCACCCTTTATTAAACTAATCTTAATTGTAAGTTTAAACAGACACACAGACAGACGGTATTGCAAAGACCACTTTTTAGGGTTCGGGGGGTTATAAAACATCAACATCTATCAACGTTTCAGGTTAGATTTTTTTTACGGTCGCAATACTTTACCTTTTGTGTTTGAAAAGTTAATATATATGTATATATATATATATATATATATATATTTGCGTATAACTTGAAAGTTATTGGTTTTATAAAAATATGTTTCAAACAAAATATTTGTTTTATAAATAGATCTACATATTTGTAATGATATTTCATATCTCAAATAGTTTCGGAGATATGATAAAAAATTATAATTTACGCATCAGACCGGAGTAGCCATTTTGTTTGAAATATTAATAAATGTTTTGAAATGAAATTTAATCAAAATCGTTAGAGCCAATTTTGAGAAAAATCGACTTTTTCTCTTTTTGCCCTTCAGTAAACTACCCTTAATTTTAGGGTTAAATATACAATTCCAAAAAACCCTCGGGGCAACACTATGAAAATCCTAGATACCAAGTTTAGGCTCTAGTTGGAGGTACAGACAGACGGACATTCAAAAACAATTTTTTCGGATTATGGGGTTCATGAAACATCGAGATTCATCAATATCTCAAGTTCGATTTTTTTTTTACTATAAAAATACTTTCTCTACTTGTAAGATAGCGAGAAAGTAAAAAGTTAACCTGTGAAAACATACTAAACCAATTTAGAATTAATTTTAGATAATGGGGTATCATCAAACTATGTTTCCCTTAATGTCATTATATTGAAAAATAGCTGTCGACGCTGTTAAACTTCACGTAGAGGAAAATTACCTTTTACGGGCCATACACTAATATTTTCATTTCTATCCTCTCAAGTGTATACTTGATCAACATTCTCCATTTTCCTCCAATTTCTTGCCAGTCGTAAATTACGGAACGCATCTCGTAAAGTGTAAAAGTTTTAGGTGAGAAATATTTAATCAATGGGAAGAGCTCCTTCACGTTAATATAACATAAAATATTTAATGCTACCTTCAAAATTTTATATGGCAAAGCCAATTAAATGTGTATACTCACTTGGAATAAAATAGTGACTTTAGTGATTTATCTAGTTCGCACTGACACATTGTATGTCATATGAACTATATGGGGGGAGGGGGGTCAGTGACGCAAGAAGAAGGGGGGACACATTGTATCAGCTCACAGTTTGATTGATGGGTATCTAATATTATTCATAGTCAAGTTCACACAATAAATTACTAACTGTAACTTAAAAACTAGTTATTTCTTATATGTTTTATAATTGTGTGATTTTTAAGGGGGTGGGTGGGTGGGTTGAATTATTTTATATTGTAGCTGTGTAAAAATGATGACCAATCAAAAATTACTATATTTTCCTTAAAAACGCCCTTTCCGGAGCTTCCCGGTTACCCAGTACTCTGCTTCAGTCCTCTAATTTTTAACCGATGATGATATAGGGGTTGTTACCAGGGTAAGCTGGCTTGGTGAGACTGTACTAATAAATGGTTTCCTCTCATTTGGTATCAAACTTTGCCTTTTAAGGTGGGATGGAAGGAAATGAGAGTTAAGGCGTTTGGCCCTGCCGAGTGCAAGTTTAAAACCTATTTTGTGGGAGGGTGAAAGGTGTAACGTGGCTTCACATCCAACCAAAGTATCCTTCCACGCCAACAGGACAGATGGTTCACGGAAAACAGATGGCGCTAGCTATCGGACAGATCTTGTGAAAAAATCATCCGTTTGTAAATATCAGTTTTCTCTAGAACGAGTGAAATGTTTATAGGAATACCAGCCAATAGCCCGTGCTTCACGTGGATTTCGTATTTTTGGTAGCTTATTGAGTCAGTGATTTACTTAGTGTGATAGTGGTATACATTATGTGTTTCGCAAGAAGCCTATATCTTCAACTCCACTTTTTCACCTCTTTAGGGGTTGAATTTTGCAAAATCCCTTCTTAATGGAAGCCTACGGACTAAAAGGGACCTCTCCACAAAATTTTAAGATTCTAGGTCTAGGGGCTCTTGAGATACGGTGATGAGTGAGTCAGTCAGGGCTTTCGTCTTTATATATATAAATAGATAGATTTTCAACACCTCTTCCAATATAATGTATCAATGTTTATTAGGTGTTACATTTTCTTATTTTTTGCTATAAAGCCGGCAGTTTTCTATTGAAAAAGTCAACATTATGAATATTTGATCACTGTTAAAATTATAAAGGAAGTGTGTATATAAAAGTAAAGTTTAATAAACATGTTTCTATTCTTGAAAAAGCCGTTTCCGAAAAGAAAATTGCAAAAAAATCAAAATTCTTGAAAATAACCGTTTGTTCCCATGGCTCTGCACTTCCACGTCAATTGAAAAGGGCCAATCGCCTTAAGGACAGCTCTTTTCGTAGCAAATATATATTTACAAATAAAATATTGCTCTACGTAAGGCTTTTTTTATTTTTCTTCACATAATTATCTCCATTATTAAGCTTGAATATTTGCCATGGGAATTACGAAATACGATGATAAGCCTTTTAAATGAGCATTAAAACTTACATTTTAAAATTCTCTTCACGGATACGGGTACAGGAGAAAAGTAGCAAAAGCCACATTACATACCTTTTCCAGGATAGCAACTTTTGCTTCTTAAACCCCGTAAGGATCCCAGCAAATACTTTTTTTTTTTGTAAACTAATTTAAATAATACAAATATCTCTTTTAACCATAATCTAAAATGTATTATAAATATCTCATAATTGTCTAACAGATGGCAGCACAAACTAAATTTGAATTAAGGGTGGACTTTCTCCTTTTTTCTCCTGTGCTCTACATATGTTCAAGAAATGTTGAGGTTTCTATAATTAAAAAACTAAATTAAATGTTTTCACTGGAGTAATATTATATTTATTTTTGTTAAAAGTAATGTTTTGTCATAAAAACTGAATATATACTGAAATTAACTGAGTCACCTTCGATCCTATCTTAAATTCAATGAAGCCATATTCATTCGCTACATTATTGTGTACGTGTGGTTTGTCAATTAATTAGTGGTAGGGAGGGACAGTTAACTAATAGTCTCCTCAAGTAGCACTAGTTCTGCCAACCACTCAAGAACCTCCTCTTGTTAACACTTATTTTTATTAGCACCGCGTCTTACTAACCGTTCAGGTTGTACGTACTTAGGCTAATGTGTAGTGGTAGGGTGATTTTGAGATGAAATGGAGGACCTACAGTTTAACGTGGGATCCGAACCATGGTGGAGGACTGGCATTCCACACATTCACAAGTTGTGATTAATTCACGTTTTATCAGAGGTTAAGGAAGGGTTTGTCAGTCAGATAAATTTGTGCCAGGACTGAGGATTGAACCCTGGACGCCCAGCACAGAAGTCTTACACCTTACCCCTAAACTGCCATGTCACATATATTATAATTACTATAGTAGGGAAGGTATGAGGAAGGAAGCATTTTAGAAGTAATCTACCCACGTTTGTGTGGAAGGAGAGAAGTAAAATATTTAGGAAAATCCACCCTTGATAGACCAGTCCGGGATTTAAACCCCGATCTCCCCGTCATCAGCAGGCCAATCCAACACGAGAGTGACGCCTTGACCGCTGTGGCAGGTTTGTTCACACTTTAGGCCCTTGGCCCCTGCCGAGTGCAAGTCTAAAACCTATTTTGTAGGATTGTGGGCGGGAGGGTGAAAGGCGGAGCGTGGCTTCCCCAACGACCAAATTATCCTTCCGCGCCAAGAGCAGATGGATCACGGAAAACTTAGATGGCGCTAGCTACCGGACAGGTCTTGTGGAAAAATCATACGTTTGGAAATACCAGTTTTCTCGAGAACGAGTGAATTTTTTATAGTAATATTTTCAACACCTCTTCTAAGCTAATGTATCAATGTTTATTAGGTGCTACATTTTCTTATTTTTTGTTATACAGCCGGCAGTTTTCAATTGAATAATGTCAAAATTATTGATATTTGATCGCTGTTAAAATTATAGAAGTGGTGTGTATATAAAAAGTATAACTTAATCAACATGCTTCTATTCTTGAACAAACCGTTTCAAAAAAAATAATTGCAAAACAATAAAAATTCTTGAAGGTAACTATTTGTTCCCATGGCTCTGCATTTCCACGTCAAATTAAAAGGGCCAATTGCCTTAAAGCCTTCATTCCCCCAAAGCCAAAATGCTCCTGTCACTCTGCTGTGGGGACCTGGTATGTGTACATAAGGTCAGTAAAACCAATGGGTGGATTGTCAAGCCTATCTGGTCTGGTTTGCCGGTGATGGGGAATTCCGGGTTTGAATCCCAGCCAGGCGTACTGAATATGTTTTTTTCCCAAATAGTTTCCCACTCCACACGAAAATGTGTTCACATTTCCTCTCAATTATATTTTTATTATCTCTAATCCATTATTGTAAATAAATGTGTATATCCTGTAGGAGTTATAAAACGGGAAATAAAAATAACCTTTATAATGAGACTTTCTCTATTACCTTAAAAATGAATACATTTACTAAAAACTCGTAAGACTTGTGAAATTAAATAATATAAATTGTTACAGAAACACTCTACCAAAGAGTGGGGATGAAATAATATACACTGGTACTGAAACTTTAAGTAAAGAGGAACATCTACATCCACCGAAGAACATAATAATCAATTCCACATTTCAAAACCCGAATAAAATATATATATTTGCTTATATCTCAGAAACTATTGGTTTTATAAATATATATTTCAAATAAAATATTATTATTTTTAATAGTACTACAACTTTACAATGATAAGTTATATTTGCTCTTAAATAGTTGCGAAGATTTAATCAAAATTGGAAATTTTTGCACATGTTAAGTACTCTAAATGTAATTTTCATGGTAAAATAAGAATCAGCATTTTATTTGTTATGTTAAACAATGTCTAAATAAAAATGTAATCAAAGTCGTTATTTGGTTAAAATCTAATTTAAAAAAACTCCTTGGGGGAAACTCTTAAAAAACATAGATATCAAGCTTAAGCCGTTTGGAAAAATGGTTTCGGCTCCAGGCAGAGACACAGACACACAGAGAGATATACAGACGACCTCACGGAAACATTTTCGGTTTCATGTTTTCATGAAAATTAGACATTTATCAAAATTTCGAATACAATTTTTTTTACGATCACAATACTTCTCTCTCCAAGGGGTAGAGGAATATTAAAAAGAATCTGAGCTCACACTTAAATTATTATTGAAGTGGCGATGAGGTGTCAACTCCTTTAATTTTGTCGCACAGATATAAAGAAAGAGGTCTATATTTTAGTAAAATGGATGTACTGCACACGTAATGAGTGCTCTTCTTTAATTAAAACCGAACTTTCATATTCAGATCCTCATATAATAAACACTACAAAGTAATAAAGTGTGTTTTTAAACCTGTTTTATCGCACATTCAAAGTCTTGTTAATGGTCTGAACGTGTTTAGGGTGAGCCTTAATAAACATAAAATTGATTTAAATTTTAACACGTCTGACCTATTTTGTTTATTAAGTGGACTCTATTTCTAAGGGTTTCGAGAGACCAGGTTCAATTCACGTCGAAGGCAAAAATGTATTTTGGGGAATATGAGTTTGATTTCCGAAAGCATGGTTGTAAGTGCTACGCATCCTACTAACTATCTGGGATATCCACTAATGGGAGTATGGAGGTGGAATAAAAAATTTAGAAGTATACCCACACTCACTTGGAGAAAGAGTGGTAATAAAATTAGGAAAAAAACAACAGGATGCGTACTTGTCCATATCGTATCATATAGGTTCCATTTTTACACTATTTTGAATGAAAATGGAGTCAAAGTCAAAATCGGGAATGTTGTCTGAGAATGTATGGAGAGATACGTTATAGTGTGCACCAACCTTAACGCCCTTACGAAAAAGTCCAGCACTCACGGAAGGAGGATCCAGCCAACACCTCCCGCGAAGGGAACCTGGCCAAAGCAGTGGAAAATTTTCCCAATGGTTCGGGGATGACGGGGTTTGATGGCGGTCACAGGGTCATTGGTTTCTAAACTGCCCGCTGCGCATGTAATGTGCGTGGCTACACTCGAAAGACACAGACATAGTGAGTCAGAGGAGCCTCACAAGAGGTATTTGTTCCACCAAGACAAGTTGATGGCAGGCACGGGGTCATTGGTTCCTAAATTGCCCGCCACGCGTGTAATGTGCGTGGCTACGCTTGAAGGACACACCCATGGTGGGTCAGAGGAGCCTTACAAGAGGTGTTTGTTCCCCCAGACAAGTCGATGGCGGGTACGTGATTATCAGATCCTAAATTGCCCGCTACGCATGTAATGTGCGTGGCTACGCTTGAAGGACACACCCATGGTGGGTCAAGAGGAGCCTTAAAAGAGGTGTTTGTCTCCCCCAGACAAGTCTATGGCAGGCACGAGGTCAGCGGATCCTAAATATCCCGTTGCGCATGTAATGTGCGTGGCTACGATCGATGGACACATCCATTATGGATTAGGGGAGCCTCGCAATTAGTGTTTGTTCCTCCAGACAAGTGGATGCTGAACCCTGCCTAACACGGTAGGCTAATTTACACTTTGAAAAGTCGTTGACTTATATAAGGTGACGTGTTGGTGTTCTTAGTGTATCCCCACCTTAAACCCTTTGTCCGAATACCTATCAGCGAGGTTACCTAAAGTTGAATGCTAGTGGAATGCTAGTGTTTTTGTTTGCCCTGGGAAAAAAAATATAATTTTTTGTTTGTTTGAAATTGAGCTGTTATATTTTATTTAGTTCATACGTATCCACACAAGATTTATCTATCAGCTTAATCCGTGGTAATGATGTGAAAGGTAGCTAAAGTAAATGCACCAGTATTAGCGTTTGGAAGGGATGGAAAACAAAATTTATTTTTAATATGGTTGCAAAGAATGATAGATGGATTCATCTTAAAACTCACTTTTTAACCTATGTTTTTATGTTGTTTAGTGTAATTAACGGGTATTCCACAAAAGCTTTAGGACTTACATCACAAAATAAATCAATTTCCTATTTATTTGTAGGTTTATCTAACAGGTTATTTAAGGCTAAAAGGACTTGCATAGGTGACCGTGATGTTTGAGGGCCGTATTTATTGTTTAGTCTTGAGAACCAACCAATCTCCCAGTGTAATAATAATAAGCAGTTACCTGTTTCCGTGGTCTCTTGGTCTAAAAGGCGTAACTCAATAGGCTAGACTGACGATTAGAGGGAGATCGTGGTTTGAGACTCAATCGGGTGTACTGATGGTGGTTTTTCCTGAATAGCTTTACATTCTTTCTCCTAAATTCCACCTTTCTCATCGCTTACACCTTAGCGTAAATAGTAGCCCTACGTATGCGTACAGCTTGAATAGTTAGTAAGACGCAGTTCTAAAAAAAAGTAATTTATATCGAATGGAGAATTGGCTGACGTGCGAGTGTTAAACTCATCTGATGATGTATACAGCCCCAAAATGTCTAACTCATTTAGTCTGGTTTGATGGTGATGGGGAGGTTGGCGTTCGAATCCTGGCTAAGTGTATTTATAGTGTATTTTCATTAATGACTAACCACTCTTCCTTAACGGGAGTTTAAGTACGTTTCTTCTAAATTCTACCTTGCTGATCCCTATCACATAATCGTAATCTATTGTAATAAAGACGAAAGCTATGAGTCACTGACCATCACCGTATCTCCCTAGCACCTGGTTCTGGGATCTAGAACCTAGGCAGGGAAGTTATTTTCAGTTCAAAGGTATTCGATAAGAAGGGGGGGAATAAGGGTTGAATATAATGCTTGCTAAAAAAATTTATAGATGATCTGGAAAGCTGAAATTTGGCAGAAAGCTAGAGGGACTGTCCCATATAACCAGAAAAATCTAAAAGTGTGGACCCAATAAATTAGTAGAAACATATTTAGATGAAGTAGAAAACTAAAATTTGGTGGGTAGGTAGAGAGAAAACTTAAACATATATTCTACAAGCAGTTAAAAATACCACTCTAAATACATATTAAGGGCTGAGAATTTTAATTTTAATTTGAAAGTATGGCAACAGGAGGGGTAGGGGGTAAGAAGACCTATTAATAGGTTAGGATTTGTTTGAATGGAAAAGGAGAAGGGATGTTTAAAATTTTCTAAACTCCTTTTACTCCCTACTTTACTTATAACTTACTCTTTTTTGGATAACATATTTTATTAGATTTAATCTTTAGCCTCTTTGCCGATTTTTTAACCTTTTAATCCTTTTAGCCTAAAATATTTCTCCTAATCAATGCCAGGTACTTCATATTAAAATCTGTAAATAGTGCAAAAATTGTATAGAGTAAAAAGGAAAATCTATTTAAAAAAATTAAAAGTATAAAAAGTGCAAAAATGATAAAAAAAAAAAAGGTAGAACGGGCAGAAAGGGATATAAAAGAAAAAGGGTAAAGATTGTAAAAATAGTCAAAAGGGAGAAAGGGGTGTAAAGGGCAATAAGGTTAAACGGGGTAAGAAAAGTAAACCGTGCCAAATGGTAAATTATTATTATTGTACCACGTCTTACTAACCGTTCGGGTTATACGCACTTACACTAATGTGTAATGGTAGGGTGATTGTGGGATGAAATGGAGGACCTACAGTTTAACGTGGAATCCGAACCACGGTGGAGGCCTGGCATTCCTCACATTCACAAGTTGTGATTAATACACGTCTTGTCAGAGGTGAAGGAAGGGTTTGGCATTCAAATAAATCTGTGACAGGACCGAGGATTTGACCCCTGGATCCCCAGTACAGAGGTCTGACACCTTACCCCTGGACCGCAAGGTCACCCCCAAATGGTAAAAAAAGGATTCAAAGGTTCAAAGATTAAAACGTTAAAGGTTAAACGTGGTTAAAATAATGGTAACAAAAATTATATTTACTTGTTAGCCGTTTTATATTTTTAAGCCTTTTTACTCTTATTGCTCTTATTTGTTTTTTTAATAATTTTTGGACTTTTACCCGTTTTACTTAGGCCTACCCCTTTTTTAAAATATCTGATTATATTTACTTTATACAATTTTTGCCCCTTTTACTATCTTTACCCTAAACTACTTCTCCCGGGAAAAGACGGGCAATTCAGGCTAGTTATTAGGCCTATTTATGTGTATAACCTTAAGGGGCAATGAGGTGGTGTAGAAAAAGAAACTAAAATTGGGGTAAGTATTATAATGTTAGCTTGAAGTAAATATAATGGTGTGGAGAGATTATGGGAAACCCGCGATAAAAACTACTTCAATTTCAATCGGATAAGATCAAATCCCTGACCTTCCGTCAACCGTGACCTTGTGTGTCTTAGATTGCTCGTTCACCACTGCAATTTACATAAATGTATATTCGTATACTTATATTTGGTGTCTGTACATATACACACATATAATATATATGGTATAGAGTGTGTATATTATATGGACCCCTATACAGGGTGTTCGGAAACTCAACGCCCAAACTGCACATATAGTTTGTTTGAACCTAAAATAATACAAAATCCCTATACACATACATTCAGAAAACTATGTAAATTGCGTTCAAAGTCTCAGCGTACAGCGCCGGGAGAGCTAAGCTGTGCAAGCATGCGTGTACAACAGGTTGCATAGGATTTAGGCGCGCGTCACTGCACATGTAATAATGGCAAGCACTTACTGTGATGTAGGACAGTTAATGATGACCCTAAGAACGTATTCCCAATTTTAGATAGATTGCTGTGTTGTTTACTACTAACTGTGGTATGTTTTGCTGCTGTGTTCCAAAATGTCGACGTTTGCAGTGCCACGCGCCTAACTCCTATGCAACCTGTTTTACACGCATGCCTTAACAGCTTTACTCTCCCGGTGCTGTATGCCAAATCACTGAACACACTTTAATAGTATTAGCATAGTTTTCTGGATGTAGGTGTATAGGAGTTTTGTTTTAATTTTTGTTCAAACAAACTCTTACTATGTGCAGTTTAGGCCTTGGTTTTCCGAACACCCTGTATTATATATATATATGTAATGTATGAACAGTATGTACTGTATCTACTGTATGTACTGTATGTACTGTATGTACTGTATGTAATGTATGTACTGTATTTACTGTATGTATTGTATGTATTGTATGTATTGTATGTATTGTATGTATTGTATNNNNTATATATATATATATATATATATATATATATATAATGTATATTACCGATACATACAGTATATTTAACGGTGCCCCCATTTTTTCTTTCATGGTGACACGATTATATTTTATAGTGATGTATGAGAGTCCAAAGTTTGTTTCAAATTAGGACAAAAATAATATTATTCATTCTATAAATAATAATTGAACTAATATCTTATAATAAGTATTTTTTTATTGTAAAGCAAATTACTTCCCCAAGTCCATACATAGTTTAAAACACATATTTTTAAGGTGTGAAAGCCTAGCCGAATTATTTGCAAAGGGAATTAAAGAGGCCAAGCCCTTGAAAAACCGCTCTCTTAAATAAGTGTGTGCATCATAGAGAGAAGACTGCAGACAGCAGAAACTATATTTATCGCTTGTTAAGAAGGGGGCGTGGCATAGTTGGGGGTCAAGGACTACGAGAGAAGGCAGCGCGGGGGGTACTGTTTCAGCGAGTGTGACCACACTCCACCGACCGACTGAATAAATCTTGGATTACTCTGTAAGAAACTATTCTGCCGCTTCCCGCTTCGGTCCATGACCGCTCGACCTGGAGCTTCTTGTGAACGTAACAAGGACATAAGCCACTCTTCAGTCGGGTTCATTATACCCCAGATACGGTAGTAGGCGTGGTAAGTGACATATATCAAAAACTAGATCAACTTTAATGTATCCATTCGCCGAACTATATGATCTGCAAGACCATCTGTTGAGTTGTCACTTTTGACAGTCAAAACCTTCAGAATAAACAATTTGTTTTTAATTATAGTTTTCTTTTAACTTTAAAAATTATTGAAACATGAACTTATATAAATAATGGTTTGGATATTCATTTTTTTGTTAAAGCAGTATCTGTAGTTCATTTAAATTGAGTTTTATAAACCAGAGCATGAGTTCCCAAACTGTGCGTCACCGGTGTTGATCCGTGGCGACGCGTCTATAAGGAGAAGCTAAAACTTATAATGTATAGTTAAATGCAATGTGCAAATTGAAACACATTCATGCATTTGTTGTTGTTGGTATAAAGAGTCACAATATATCACGTCCAATGTGTTTGTTCTTCCAGAACAGAATTCATGTAAGAATGTGTCCAATTTGAAATGTTAGTGAAATTATGAAATAGACGATGAGCTGTTTCACCGTTATGAACAAACTCTACACATGAGATCATGTACAACAACCAAATGTATAATATAATTCCTTATTATTCTGTTATGTAATTTTGTTCTACTATCATATTTTCATATTTAAAATATCACAAGCTAGTAATGTAAATGACAATTTTTTTTTAAATGCCACCATATTGAATTTGGGCAATTTTTTAAAATTATTGGGTAAATGGGACGAAGCACGGAAAATCTTACACGTGAAACGTGGTGTGGTCTCAAAAAGCTTGGAAACCCCTGAACCAGAGGTTTTAAAAGCTTCCTTCTTTTCAAAAATTAAGGTGGTGAACTAGCCGGAATAAGGTATGATGACGTCATAAACACCGTTTTTGTTTGTGTTCATGCGCATGTGTTTACAAAATAAAAAATATATTTTAATGGTTTTTCTCTATGCTATAAAAAAACACATCTCTTTTTTTTATTATTGGGTTGCCCGTTATAATAAGATACTAGTGTGGAGATTATAATACTTTTTATTGTATTATTTAATGCCCTATGATATCTTTTGTTGCCACAACCAAAAAACAAAAAAACATAATAATTGTATTAATATATTTTTTTCTTTCAATAAGCTACGAAAAATCCAACCATATAGTAATCTTTATATACATTATTAACACTTTTGATTGATAATATAGTATAACCAAGCAAAAAATATTTTCCATATTAGTGACTTTCAATCAATGTTCACAATACAATTTTTCTGCCATTTGTCAGATACCCCCACTCCTACGGTAGATGGATTTTATAATGGTTTATGAGTGGTTAATATTAGTGATGTGAAACATTCGTGGTCTAATTTCTCATACCTGCCTTGATGAGCACCAGAATTAAGGTGTTAAACTCGTATGTTCTAGTTGGCTGATAATAATAAGGTTGGGATTCAAATCCCTCCCAAACTTTAGTTCAGTCTATAGTGCGTATACATATTAAGTTAATAAACTAATTTCAATTCCCGATATGACCGAAAAATTAATCATTGATGTAATTGAAATCTCGTCTCTAACAGTGACTGGATGCAAGGTATGTTCTAAAGTTAAATTAGTTTGTAAGTTCTATGCTGATATAATCAATTGATTCAAATAATGCAATTTTTTTTCATGCACCACATGTGAAATATCAATACGGACTACCTGCATGTATTATTACTAATGTATTTGGGATATAGAAGGTCTAGTTTTAGATTACATTTACCTTCATTTGCTTGGAGGTAAAGAGGATAACCATTTAGTAAAAAATAGACTTTGCGCATTTGACTGGATTTCAAACCCTGACTTACCCATCACCGAGAAAACAGACCAGGTGGGGTTGACGCTTTATCCTGCTTGCCCACCGATGCATCTAAAGTACAAGTTTTATATTCTTGATGAAGCTTTATAGACAAACATTCCACAGCTTGATAAACCAACAACAGGAGCTAGGCCTGTGCAACTAATGATTTGACTTGGTTTTGATCAAATAAGATTTCCTTAACTAGAAAATATTTTATATTAATTAAATTATTTTTATTTGTCTAGTATAGATATGTATACAAAATACTGTAAAATTCAAACTAAAACTGCAAAAAATAGTTCTCTTCCTCTCACTATAACATAGGCAAAATGAATATTTAAAAAAATATATTATTTACTCTTTTAAATTGTTTACTTAACTTAGTTTTATATTTTTTTAAAATGAGTTTATATTGGCTTATTATTTATAAACTTGCCTGACCTAAGCTGCCTATTCAACTGTAGCCGAATCACAATAAGACGAAAATATGAGAATGTATATGTATTTAAATCATAATATTTTAATTTTATCTTCATGAGAGTAGATTAGATGTTGTTTTGATCTTTTAGACAAGGTTATTTATATGGCAATCTGACTATTAAAAAACCCTAACGTTTGCCCCCACTATTATAGATTTCCGATAGTAAGATGAAGCCATCACACATATCCAATACTCTTAAACTCTTCCTGGATTTCCCAAATATGTCACATGACTCAATACTTTGAAACACTTCCTGGTTTCTCCAAATATGTAATCGTTCTCCCTGACTAAATAATTTGAAGTACTTTTTGTGTTCTCCATATTTGTAATCGATCTCCCTGACTCATTATTTTGAAGTTCTTTCTGGGTTCTCCGTATTTGTAAACGGTCTCCCTAACTCAATATTTTGAAGAACTTCCTGTTTTCTCCAAATTTATAATCGGTCTCCCTGATGCACTTTTTGGGCTCACCAAACCTGTAATCGGGCTTCCTGACCACTCAGTCATCAAAATGGGCATATTGGTCTTTTATTTGCACTTTCTCACCACTCGTTTACTTACTCGCATAGTTACCCTAGTGTAATATGCATGAGAAAGGTATACTTTATGGGAAATAGACCCACAACTGCGAATAGTGAAGGTGGAAAGCCATTTTCATAGTACACACGACCGATAGCCCTGATATCTCTGTTATAGGCAATCTGGCCTACTGTGAGAGTGACGTCTTAGACTCCGCGACCACTGAAACGGGTTCCAAGCCGTTGCTCAACTATAAAAGCCTGCAGCCACAGTAATAAGCAAGACCTTGATATGTTCCTGCTTGGCACTGCCTCGTTAAGACATTAGGATCGTGTTGCCTCGAGCTCAACATTCGAGGGTCATTGATAAACAATTGGTTTTATGGCGTTTGTAACAGTTGTGTCATTAACGCTTGGGACCTCCTCATTAATGGGAACGCTCTACACTTCCTTCTCCTGCCAATACGGTTTAAGCTTGTGTTTGTGATGCTCAAATCATATTTAGTAGACTGGAGTTTGATTTTTGAACGATTGAACTGAAATGGTTTTTCCTCGATGTACTTTAATATCCTCACTTTTTTATACGAATGCTGACATATTTCTTTAAACGTCACTCTTCTAATTCAACTACACTAAACTAGTTAGTTTTTTCAATGCTAGTCATCATACACTTGAGCAAGGTAATATACAAACCGCCCTCTTCGGTGGCCATTTAGTCTAAGGCGTCGGTCGGGGGTACTGAGGATGGTTTAAAAAAAAGTTGTTTTCGACATTCCCTCCACACAAATGCGCGTATATTTCCTACAAATATAAATTTAATATCCATAAAACCACAAGCGTAGTTAGTATACATAAGCTTATAGCCCGAACGAGTAGTAAGACTCAGTGCAAATATACAGTAGTCCCATGGCTTCTTTGGTGCTGACTGACAGCTCACAGCTGACTTCTGACAGTAAACAGTTAGGTATATACCTACATTTTGACTGTCAGAATTGACAGCTGCTAAACACATGTTTTTGCAGATCATATGGTTTGGCGTAGAGATACATAATTTGGTCTGGTAACTTTTCAAAGCCGTTAGCTGTGAGCTGTCAGTCAGCACCAAAGAAGTCATGGGGCTACTGTATATATAAACCGCATATGTGAGCACGTGGGCAAAAGTGTCGTTATCATCATGTCTACCGGTGTCGGGAAGTTCGAGGTTCCAGTTCAGATCGGTTTCACCAGAGGGACCCCAAATGCCACCCATTTTGTTTTTACCATCGTCTTTCAAAGTTTATTTTTAATCACCGCATCTTAATACCGGTTCAGGCTATACACATTAATGATAATTACTTTAATAAGATAGGGATGATGAAAGGAACCATTTTAGAGCTAATATACCCGTGATTGCTTGGAAGAAGATTGGGAAACCATTTAGGAAAAAATCACCCTCAGTAGACCTGACTGAAGTTCTAACCTGATCTCCCCGTCATCAGCAGGTCAACTTGGCTAACATGGAAGTGAAGCCTTAAACCATTAGTCCACTGAAGTATGTCTTCCCGAGTTAATATGGTTGTATTTTATCTATTGTAAGCCACTTTTCTCCAGTAGTCTTTAAGCCACTTTTCTCCAGTAGTCTTTAAGCCCCTTTTCTCCAGTAGTCTTTAAGCCACTTTTCTCTAGTAGTCCCTAAGCCACTTTTATCTAATGGTCTTTAAGCCACTTTTCTCCAGTAGTCTTTAAGCCACTTTTCTCCAATAGTCTTTAAGACACTTTTCTCTAATGGTCTTTAAGCCACTTTTCTTCAGTGTTGCAGTAGTAACTTGGAGTGTTAACCGGCTAAGCCGATATTTTGGTGCCTGTGATATATTTTCCACTAATTGGTCTCCATTTAACAAATCATAAAGATCCTATGTTCTACATATTTCACTTGGAAATATATTTTCATTAATAGTCAGCACGAGTTTAGGGCAGTATTTTTAAAGTTTTTATAGCATAAACATTTTTTGGCCAAGATAAAAAAAAATTTCATCTATAGAAATTATAGTTTAGTTTTCTGCACATGCTAATCTCAACAGTTCTTGAATATCTGTCAAATGTGTCCTAACAATGACAATTTTTTTTCTTTACTTAAAAAGTTTGTCATCAAATGCTGCTATGCTCATGACAAATATTCAAGCACTGTTGAGATTAGCATGTGCAGAAAAATAAACTCTAAGTTTCTATAGAATAAATATTTAATTTATTTCAACCAAAAAATGTTTATGCTATAAAAACTTAAAAATTAATGCACTAAGCTTGCGCTCACTAGCACCCCACCTTAAAAACACGCTCCATCACGCTACTGTTATCTTTATCTCCATTCCTTCTTAAGTTGTTTAAGCCGTTAATAACCCTTGTTATAGAAGTACAAAATAAAACACTTTTATACAGATTTGTACTTGATTCTTAAATAATTTTTTTACAAAAGAAAAGGATGCATCCTAAATTGAGTTGAGAGGGAATTCAGCCAATGAGTGACTTGAGCCATTTGTTCCATGGTGACCTCGCAGGGCAAGTGTTGTCTGCTGGGTCGCGGGAGCCTTCTGTAAATCAAAGGATTAGACCGCTTGTAAGACTCGCTACCACAGAATCCTTAATGCTGTTTGCAGCGGTTTGTGGGATAGATGGGTTGGGGGTGCAACTATACCCTCCTTCTCAGTTCATGTCCCCCCCCCTCCCCCATCCTCCTTCTAGGCACCTTCATCCCCCTCCCTCTTTAAAGTAGAGTCGCTGCTTGTACTGGTACACTGCTGACTTACTACAAGGCCTTCTTCCTCCCGTGAAGTTCATTTGAAAACCATACGACCCGCAACCCCTACAATCTCCCCCTCAACCCTCCCTAAACTCTTCTCTTCTACTACCAACCCAGACAAATGTAATTTACTAAGTAACTGACATATATCTAGGACCGCACACACATACAACTCATTAGGACATAAAAAAAGGATTCCTTGAATTGTTGAAAAGCTTTTAACCTTTTTTTATAGTTTATCTTTTCTTTTTACCTTGGGAAACAACAAAAGTGTTGTAGAAGACACCATTTGCTTTTCTAATTTGAGCTTCTAAGTAAAAAATATCCAACACACACAAGAATATGTAAGTACTACAAATATATTATTGACTATCTTGTGTATCCGTTCTTCTCATGGGGAATACATTTCTACAGTTTTCTCAAAAATTAAAACGTGTTAGAGAGAAATGAGAATGTATATTTTTCTTGAATATACATCGGAACATTTTCCTGCTATTTAAATGGAACTAATAAACATGTTACAGCCCCAAATTTAACGTTTGCACATCAATTTAATTGATCCAATTTGATGTTTTTGGTACCGTATCCTATTGCTCGTCCGGATTATACGCATATAAATACGCTAGCACCATAAACATTATAAAATTAATTTCAACATAGAATGTACTATAGAATATAGAATATATTAGCTAGTTACTCCTGAAATTGCACCAATTCATAATAAAATAATAATGATAAACATATTTGTTTTCCGCGGTAAGATGGAGCTAGACATGGACAGTTGGACACGCCTCTTCTCAGGACCTCTGGCAGAGTTAGGTGAGAGAAAAACTTGAATAAATAAACCTAAGAGAAAATCCTTGTCTAACAGAAATAGTTTGTGAGATATATATATAAAAACAATAATTAAAGTTTCATTACTCAATATATATATAATCTTATATAATTTATATTATACTAGTGGATCGTTGCAGTGATGGCTGCAGATTATTGCCCTAAAATATATTCGAAACATTTTATTGGGAAAAGATCCTTTATTATAGTAAGACCTCATTCGACTTTCTAGTTAAAAGTTTACTCATCAAAGGCTATCGACTTTACATAGATATTTAGGTTTCGGTGTTTAATTTGAATTTAAAAAATACATTTTCACTTTTTATATCAAGGTGAGAACATTAAAACTACCCCTCTCCCAGCTTTCTATATATTTGTTGCACAAAGCCACTTAAGTAAAAAAATGAACTGCTGTAATTTTTAACCAAAGAGAAATGTTTTATTTACCGATATAAAACTATACACAAATCATGGTTTCCATGGTGATGTACACAAATAAAGATTGTACAGATGAGTCACTTCTCACACAGAAGTAAGAGATGGGAAATTTGCTATGAAAATTGGGTTTTGGTTTTAGGCCACTATTTTCACCAGCATCCTGGACCTCTAACCTTTAAAATGAGTGTTTCTTTGTCATAATCTGTTCAGTCATTTCCTCGTAAGTTCTATCACTGGAAATGGGCTTATCAAATTATGTCTAAGATATGATAGGGAGAGTGATAACATGTGATAGTGAAATTGAGAGTGTAAGTGTTTGAGTGTGTGATTGTATAAGTTTGTGGGTGAGTGTAAAAATGAGAGTGGGAGTGTGAGAAAGTGAGTGTGAGGGGTGAGAAAGTGAGTATAAAAGACTGAAATGAGCAATTGAGAGAGATCAAGTGATTGTGAGTGAGTGATAGTGAGAGTATGTGTATGTGTTGGAGAGAGAAATACTGGGAGAAGAGGGAAAGAGAGAGAGTGTGTGTGTGTGTGTGTGAGAGAGAGAGGAAAAATTGTGTGAGAGAAAGTGTGTGTGAGAGAAAGTAAGAGATTTTGTAAGAGAGAGAAAGAAAATCTATGAGGGAGAATGCGTGAGAGAATGTGTGTGTGTGAGAGAGAGAGGGAGAGGGAAAGTGTACAATTTGGGGGAGATATTGTGTGAAAGAGAGAGAAAATGTGAGGGCGTGTGAGGAGAGGAAGTTTGAGAGAGAAAGTTAGAGAGGGAGAGATTAGATTAGAAAGAGATACTTAGATTGAGAGAGTTTAAGACAGAGTTAAAGAGATAAATTGAGGGAGTGAGTTTTATAGAGAGAGAGTTTGAAATATAGAGAGTGAGAATGAGATAGAAAGTGTGAGATCCAGATAGAGTGAGAGTGATTTAAATATAGTTTGATAGAGAGAGTTTGAGATAGAGATAGAGGCCTTTTGAGAGAGAGAGAGCGATTGAGAGAGTGAGCGAGTTTCGAGAGAGAGAGTAAGCGTTTGAGAAAGAGCGTTTGAAAAGAGACAGTTTTAGAGAGAATATAATAAAGATAACGTGAGAGAAATTGTGTTATAGAAAGTGTATGTGAGAGTAGAGGGTGTTTGAGAGTGAGGGATAAAGTGAGAGAGAGAGAGAATGAGAGAAGATTATGTGAGAAAGAGTCTGTTATAAAGTGTGTGTGAGGGGAGAGAGTGGGAGTGAGTGTGTAAGAGCGTGAGAGATCCTGTCAGATATATAAAGAGAGAGAATGTGAAAATATAGATGTGGTACACAAAATATTACTTTTAAATATCATATCTTCAAAACTAAGCGGTAAAATGATAACATAAACATAGCTTAACTTATGTACTCGTAATTGTATTGTGCTACTACTTGCTAAAATGAACATAAAAACCCATTATTTGAAAAAAATGATCATAAAAACCCATTGTTAGAAAAAATTAGATAGTTAAATAGCTATTTTTAAACATTACTCAAGATAATTTGATCGTTTTTGAGCTTATAATACTTACACAAACATATTTAAACATAATTTTATCACGTGCAAAAGAAACCGTAGACAATATTTCATGAACTTAACAACTTAACCTTTTAATTTTCGAATTTGCTCAATATTATTGATTTAAATGCGAGTTAACGACAACAAAATTCCAATAAAAGATAAATGTTTCCCCAGTATAGGCATCTCAATAATTAATTAGATGTGTTATGACCAGCATCCAAAGAGAAATATTCATCCAAAGAGAAAATTGTGATGTGATCGGACCAACAAATAAAGATTGAGTTATTATTTTTTGGCCAAAGAACTATAGTTTATTTAAAGATGTACAGCCATGCAGCCAATAACGGTTTCCATGGTGACAAAACAAAGGAAGAAAAATAGATATTTCTCCGTGAAAATCGGGCTTTCGTGGATACTACTATTTTTCCCGACATCCTGGACTCCTAACCGTTAAAATGAGTGGTCATTCGTTTAAATCTGTTCAGTCATTTCCTCGTAATTTCTATTACCGGAAACGTGCTTATTAGATTATTATAAGATAATGAGTAATGAAACTTTAACTATAAATAATTATATATATATTGAACATTCTATGTCACAGTGGTGCTAAGATGATGAATTCATTTCCCTGCCTGAAATATATAGGACATATTATTATAACCCTAATTTAAACACTAGAGAAACTAAAGACATTCAAATAAATTAGACATACCAGTATTTTGAAACAAATCAGTAAATAGGCTGGAACTAGTTTGTTCCTATCCAAAATAAAAATAATATAAAACCAAACGTAAACTTATTTTAACTTGACCCTATAATTTTGAAAAAAATTTTAATTCTTGTAAATTAATTATTTATAAATAAATGAATTCCAGTAGCTCATTGAAACATTAAACAAAAATTAAGTTGCATTTCATCTCACTAAAAATACAAAAGTTTTGCTCCAGACTCATGGTGAGGATAACATCGCGTACGAGATAAAGGGAACTCCTTCTTAATTCATTTTATAGGAATAATTGGATGGAATATAAATTTACAAACACTAAGTGGAACCACGCTCAATTTTACATTATTATTACAGTATTTAAATTTATTAATAAACGATTTATAAAGGTTTTGTGTGCAGTGGCAAAAGTTTACTATTATTTTTTCAAAAAAGAATGTCTCTTTAAAACTACTATTCAAGACGATTAGCCCTTTTCATTATGCGTGGAAATGCAGAGCCATGGGAACAAAGTGTTATCTTCAAGAATTTTTATTGTTTTTAAATTTTCTTTTCAGAAATGGTTTGTTAAAGAATAGAAGCATGTTGATTAAACTATTATTTTTACATACACACCACTTATATAATTTTAACAGTGATCGAATATTAATAATTTTGACATTTTTCAATAGAAAACTGCCGGTTGCATAACAAAAATTAAGAAAATGTAACACCTAATAAACATTGATACATTATCTTAGAAGAGATTTGGAAAATATTACTATAAAAATTTTACTCGTTCTCGAGAAAACTGATATTTCCAAACGTATGATTTTTCCACAAGACTTGTCCGGTAGCTAGCGCCATCTATGTTTTCCGTAATCCATCTGTTCTTGTTGGCACGGAAGGATCCTTTGGTTACTTGCGAAGCCACGCTACGCCTTCAACCATCCCTCCCACTATCCCACAAAATAGGTTTTAGACTTGCACTCGGCAGGGCCAAGGACCTTAATCATACTTCATTCTAATGACATTTACATCTCCAATCTTTATGGACAGTAATAAACAATTATGTTGCTTGTAATGCAAAGTTTTCCAGGCATGTGATTTACTAAAAAACAAAGAACTAAGTGTAATTTTAAAACAGAGTAAAGAATATTACATTCAAATAAAATAATTTAACTTATGAAAACAGTTTTATTGACATAAGACCCGTTTCATTTAAAATCGCCTCTTGTGTAATTACTTCATTCCCAAGGTCGGGCTTGATCGATGGTCGATTGCCCTGCTGTAAATAGATAACTCTGCTCAGGTCGATTCATACAGCGATAGCACTTCAATATATGATTGAATTCACCACTCCAAGCGCTAATAAGTGAAGATGTGCGTACTAAGCCATGATTTATGACGTGGAGATGAACAACTACCGGTATTTGTGTTATTAATTAGGTAAAATATTTTAAAATTTGTTTAAAATATTTTTATATCCTTTGTGCCAATGAGTTATCAAATATTCCTACATATACAATTGAATTTATATTTTGATGTAATTTTGAAAAGGTTTACTCGGTGATACCTCATTGCCCCCCCCCCTCCCTCCAACACCACAATTAATCTTTATGAATATAAGATACACAAAACATAAATCAATATTTCCAGGCCATCCAAATATTCGCATAAACTTTCTCACATTGTGTTTTATAGCTTTAAAGAAAATTTTCAAAATTAAGTTTTAAGTAAACTACCATTAATTAAGATGTCCGGATAAAAACAAACTTATCATCTTGTTAATAATTTTAAACACTCTTTTTAGTTATATTTTAAACCAAATTATTAATTATTTTTAGTAATTTATATTTAAAAAAAAAAAAATGTTAACTGTACTAGAATTATTTTGTAATCGTGAAAGTAAAAACATTATTATTTATCATGAAAATCTATTAGCAGATACCCAAGGCCAATGTCCATAAATTTCAAATTTTCTCTAATTTGTCGTAGAATAATTTATTCTAGATTAATAAATAAACAAACATTTTTGATCATGTAAAATAGTCCACCCCCGATAATAATTTATAAATAAATTTTTAAAGCGATTTTCAAAAAGTTCAAATTTTACCAAAATCAATCATCAATAGTCTATAGATTATAAAGTGATCCTTTTTTAGAAAAATAAATATAAAAGTTATACTGTATAATAATTTATAATGTGAAAAAAATAGATACCCATTTCGAATCAAATCTCTAAATCTACTTTAAATAAATTAAATTAAAAAAAATCAATTATAAACTACCCTTAAACGAATTTTCAATCAAAAACAAGTATAAAGATTTATTTGTCATTTCAAACACCCTCATACAAATTTTGGACAAAATCTTGATAGCCATTTTCAAAATATTTCCAATTTTTTTAAATAACTTTTTAGTAAACTGCCTTTTAACGAATATTTACCCGAAAACCAAGAGCATAGTGTTATTTGTAAGTTTAAACATTCCCTAGACATCAATTTTAAGCAAAATCGTAAGAGCCATTACCAAAAATTTGAAATTAAAAAGATCACTTATCAGTAAACTTCCGTTATTTCGAGGGTTAAGTTCAAAATAAGATAACATTCCTAGGTATTACCCTACAACAGCTGTATATCAAGTTTGAACAAAATCAAACAAACAGTTTCAGACATATGCCTAGGACCAGACAAACATGAGTGTATACAGAATTATAGAATCCACTTATTTGCGTTCAGACATAGGCCCAGTTTCATAGTCAAATTTAGTACGCCTAAAGTGTGAGTCGATACTAAATACAGGACGACACCTACCTAGACCAAAATGAGAATGGGCCAGTTTCACATATGAAACTGGCCCATTCCATTCAATTTCAAATAGGTGACGTCCTGTATTTAGTATTGCGCCGCACTTGAGGCGTACTAAATCTGACTATGAAACTGACCCATAGATCCATCTTTTTTTCAAGGTCAAAATTTTTTCACATTTACAATACTTTCTCTTAATTATATGAGAAACTAAAAAGTAATTCTTGAAGAAATACATTATATTATTTAATTTTCATTATTGAAGATTCATTGCTGTGATTGGTGAAATAAATATAATTTTAATAGAAATTCTGATTATTTAATTAATATAGGATTTAATATCGTATTAATCTAAAAATTACAATTATATTCAAATAAAAACATCTGAATTATCTAGATACATCAATATTTAATTCATATTTCCTTTATGATAAGTTTGAAACCACGTTGATGTCTTTAACAAGGCCATTTTAGGGCTACCTTTCAAATCACTTACAAAACCTCTTCCACAGGAACAAGACCTTCAAGACCTTCAAGAATATCTTTCGAGATTTGACATCATTACCTCATACACCAGAACTCTCAACAAGCGTTTTGTGTATGTATGTGTGCTGGTTTGTTTGTGGGTCGTTGGGTTCGTTCAGAGATCTAATGGAGAAATGAGTCGGTAAGGGTTTGAATAGGAACAGCCAAAAGAGGGGGGGTGAAGGTGGAAAAGCTATTTGTAGTTCAGTGGTGTTGTGTGTAGGATGGCAAACTCCCCCCTTGCTTCTTACCCCCTTCTCGACAGCGGTACTTGTTTGTTAGTCCTACTTAGCATGGAAATGGTTTGTTTGGAGAGTGTTTGTTAAGACAAGTGGTCTCAGCAGCGGGGTTTCCCAAGCCGGGGAGAATATAAACAAGGAGGAGGTGGCACAAGGAGTTGATGTGTTCGTCCCGGGAGAACCCTCCTCTCCAGCCAACGAGCCAATGAGAATTTCGAGGAGGTAGACGGGATTGTTTGGTTATCTCGTGAGATTGGGGATGGGGTGGAGGGTGGGTTTGATCCTTGTGGATATCTCGTTAGCTGGTTACTCATATTTCAGATCCGATATGAGCTGGATGGGCTTCTTGGTAAGGTAGAACGATAATGTCATCGTTTAGTATTTGTCTATTTTACCAGACAAACGTGTTTGTACTATAATGTAACTGCTATGGAACCCACTTTAGTGGCCAAACGGTCTAAGCCTTAAGGCTTCACTCTCGTGTTTGACTGGCTTCCTGATGACGGGGAGATCAGGGTTCGAATCCCGGTTTGGTCTACTGAGGGTGGTTTTCCCTAAATGTTTTCCCACTATCCTTTCATGCCAATGCGGGTAGATTACCTCTAAATTAAATGCTTCCTTCCTCATCCTTACCCGATCAGAGTAATTATCATAATGTGTATAGCCGTAAACGATAGTAAGAAGTAATGAAAAGAAAACTGTTATGGAAAAAAAGTGCATTGCTTCACTATGCCTGCACTTTTCAAACATTTCTTTCACGTATGTAAATCTATCCTGAGACAGGTATCAACTGGAGGTCTTCCATTTTCTTTGGGCCTGAGATTACTCTTTAATCCGTATTTAGCTTCTTGTCAACATCGGTGGTCCCAGGGTAAAGTGCTCACCTCAGCACCCGTTGTTCGTTGGCTTAGACCCATCTGGGGTCGACGGATTTTTCTTGAGCAATATAAACCTGTAGCACAACTTCCCTTGGAGGAGAAGTAAAGCCGTTAGTCCCATGACAATTGTGACACGTAAAATAACCTTGGCAGATGTGTGAAAATACCTTTCCCGTTAAAATTGGCAGGCCCTTATGCTCTCGCTTGAAGAAAATTCTCATGTGCTGATATTATCAGTACTGTAAGAGAGTTCACGTTGGTAAATATATATATATATATATTTGTTTCTTCCTTTTCTTATAGCTGCTGAATTACACGGAATTAACCGTTCATCCTAGCAATATATCTAAGAATACATTTTAAAATAAAAGATACACTTTTGTCTAATATGTGAACAGTAAATTTATTTATATATTTATGACCCAGATTGGTGGTCACATCGTGTTACGCGTCACTTACTTATTAGGTTGGACTGACAGGATTTGGGTCTTGGTTAGGAGTACTGATACCCATTTTCCCTCAATGGCTACCATCTCTACCTACACGCTAATGCAAGCATATTTAATAAAAAAAAAAATCTTTCTCATCCATACCTCACTAGGGTGAATTTGTAGATAACCTGAAACTGGTAATGAAAAGTGCTGAAAAAACAAACAAACATATATGTTTATGATTATTTACTATTATTATTACTATCATTATTAATATTATGTGTTCTGTCTTACGACAGGTACATTCCTCTTGTCAGTGAATTTAGACTGCCAATGATTCCTGTCATCTGCCTCCTACTTCAGTTCTCAGAATTTTCTTCTTTCCTTCAAGTCATCTAGTATTTGAATCCTCCATCTTCCTAAACTCCTCTTTTCTTCAACCTTTCATTCTATGACTTTGTTCAGAAGACAGTTCCTCCTAAGGATACGTCCAATGCAGTTTGCTTTGCGCCGATGAATCACATCCACAATGGTTATCTTCTCCTCCACTCTTCTTAGGACTTCTTCATTTGTCACCCTGTCTGGCCACCTAATCTTCTTAAGTCTTCTCCAACAGCACATTTCAAAGCTCTCCAAATATTTATTTTCCATATTCCTGCGTACAACCCGAATGGGTAGTAAGACGTGGTGCTAACACCTGTAAGTTTCAAACTCAACTTGCTAATCAGCAGTAACCTCTTCTTGTTGAAAGCTGCCTTGGCTAAGGCGATCATCGACCTAATTTCCTTAGTACATTAGGCATCTATGTCAGGCATCTTTGTCAGCAGACTTCCCAGGAACTTGAACTGCTAATATGTTTTCCAACCCATGGTTTTCAATTTTGATTTTCAGCGGCTCTTCATTTTTTGAAATTACCATAAATTTTGACTTCGCAATGTTGATCTCCAAGCAATATCTTCTCCCTATCTCCACTAGCCGTTTCATAATTTTCTGCAACTCTTCCTTATTTCTGGCTAACAATGTTAGATCATCTACATAATATTGTGTTGATGGCGCATAAAACCTATCCTGAAATCGCCACGTCCCTCTAGTACTTCCCTGACCAGCCACTCGCCACGCAAGTTGAACAGACTGTGTGACAAGCAGTATCCCTGTCTCACTCCTCTTTCTATATCCACGCTGCATCATTCAGCCTCACCTTCACTCGTTGTTCCGGGTACAAGTTTGCAATCTGCCTTCTGTCCCTACAGTTGATGCCGATTTTCTTGAGTATATCCATCAATTTCTTCCATTTAATTTTTTTGAACTCCTTTTGTCAGTTAATTAAATTAATGTAGACTTTTTCCTTGACTTCCAGCCCTCTTTCTGAAATTATTCACAGGATACTGATGGTATCTCTGGTTCCTTTTCTTTTTCTGAATCCAAATTGGACTTCTGCCGTTTCACTTTCTATTTTCCCTTCCACTCGCCTGATGAGTATTCTTGCCACAATCTTACCCACATGAGAGATTAGGCTGATGGTCCTGTGATTACTGCATTTCTTGGCTTGCCTCGTCTTTATAGCCACCGTGGCTACGTCTAGAAAGTCCTTTGGCCATTCTATGGTTTCGTAGCTCCTATTTATAAGTTTTGTCAGATCTATTAATCCAATGTTTCCCAGATCCTTCAGAAGGTCAGCTGATATGTCTTTATCTTCAGCAGCTTTCCTTATTTGCATATCCTTCATGGCTTTCTTCACTTCAATTTTTAAAATATTGAGTCCTATTTCATCTTCCTCTACCTCTTCTTCTACTTCAATCTCTAGGTTTCCTGGTCGATTTTCCTTGTCGTACATTTCTTCTATATATCTTTCCCAAATTGTAAGAACCTCTTTATGATCAATCATTATCTGTCCTTTGGGGTTTTCTATTACTATTACTGTTGTTTCGTACCCTACCAGATCTGGTACATGAGGTCATACCTTCCTTTTCTTCGCATTTTAATAATCTCTTAGCTGGTCTTCTCTATATAGTTTTTCCTCACTTTGTCTGTTTCTCTACTTAACTCGTTTTTTGGCTTCATATGACCTACTTTGTTGGTGTTTTTACTTTTACTTTCCCTTATTGTTTTTTTTTAAGAATTTATGTTGCTACCCAGGGCTTTCGTGCAGTCATCTTCACTTTTCCAACGCCGTCACTTAGCACCTTCAAAAAATATTCCTAGCACAATTCCACCTCCCTTCCAGACATACTTTCTTCAGTCACCTTATTTAACTTTTGTTCTATTGAATTTCTCACAATGCCACTCTTGCTTCTTGATTTTTCCAAGGCCCACCTCGGTCTTCTCTGGCTCGTTTTCCTGATCTTCTTCAATCATGTTTCAATGTACGCCACCAGCAGCTTGTGGTCCAAACCGATGTCGGCACCTGGCAATGTTACCACATATTTCACTCCATTTTTGAATCATTGTTTGACAAGGAAGTAGAATAGTTGTTATCTGCTGATCTCTCTTGGGCTCTTCCATGTGTATAGTTTTGTCTTCCGTTTTTGAACCAGGTGTTTGTCACCACCAGGTCATTCCGCTGGTTGAGCTCGATGAGAGCCTGCCATCTGTTGTTTCTCTTCCCCATTCCATGTGGACCTATGATCTTCTGCTCCCGTCCTCCAACCACAATTTTCCAACCCTCCAACCACAATTTTCCAATCACCCGTGATGATGGTGTTCACTTTACCTCTTTCTTTTTCTTGAATAATTAATTCAATTTCATCGTATATTTCTTCAACCTCAACATCATCGTGATCGGTTGTTGGCATTTCCACTCTTGTACTATCAAACTATTTCCTGGTTCAGCATTTAATTCCACAAATATTCATCTATCACTATGACACATCACTTAATGACACTTTTCGTCACTTCACTACCCATCACTATTCCCACTTCTTTTTCCACAATTTTTCCACCAGAATAAAACATTGTTTAATTCCAGAAACTGTGTCACCTTGATCTTTCCACCGGACTTCAATCAAACACACAATGTTCTCACCACACCTTTCCATTTCCATTTACAAATTTTATAGTTTCCCAGCACTTCTCATCGTCTTTACTTTACATGTTCCTATGCTGAAAGGGAAAGTTTTATTTGATGACTCTTTGTTGGTTGCTCCTTCTGAAATAGTCCCTGCCTGGAGATCCAAAGCGTGACTAGATTACCTCTGGAATTTTTTTACCCAAGGAAGAGCCATAATTTGTTTTTTTCCTTTAAAAGGGGGAAAAGATAGTGTGACAGTTTTCCCCTTCCCTATTTACACCACAGCACCACGGCCGAACTAGTACTCCTTGCGGTCACACCCGTGGCTGTTCAATCTTGAACCATATCGAGCATAATTTACTCTATGCCTCAAGTCGATACTTATACCGTTGCTGACCGGTAACAGTGACGTAACCCTGTACAGGGGACGTAGTATACCCCACGTATCTGGGTCCTTAAAGAACTTAGCCTCCAATGACTTTACTGCAGCCGTTAATCCACTGCACTGTCGATGCTTTTGGCCACCCCCGCTACGTGGAAACGTCTGTTAAGTGTTACCCACGTGGACTTATAGAAGCTCTTGCCTTCTGATGTCCCATGGGCCGGGTTAAGAAACATGTTTGAGACCATTCTGCCAGATCTACTATGTTACTATAAACTATATTTACTACTGGCCTATTAAATGTGTACCTCCTTTCGTCAAATATTTTCCTTTAAATCATTTTTAACTATTATGAAACTTAGTTTTGGTACAATACTATGTCTTACTACCCATCCACGCTACCCACATATTACACTAGTAGGGCGAAGATGAGGTATGTTTAATTTATAGGAAATGTACCCATATTTGCGTCTTGTGAATGTTGAAAACCGCTTAGGTAAACATCCTTAGAACCCCCAGCTGAGAATCAAAACCCGACCTCCTCGTTACCATCAAACTAGGCATTATAATCCTGTCACCTTTGTCCAAGTCCCCACTTTGCGACCAAAAATACTGTAATTTAATCATATATGTTTGTGTGTTAAACTGTAATTTTTCCAAGCAATAATGATGGTTTCATGAGTTTTAATGCAAGTTGTGTCATCATGTTATAATGTTTTTACTTGTGCATTAATGACTTATGTTAAATGACGTAAAGAAAAGTAGTAGTATTAACTCATTCTTCAACTAATAAATACTTAGGTTTGTCGATTCTAATCCTGTATTGACGAATGTATTAATACCTATATTTAATTTCAATAAGGAATATCATCCACAAACAAGGTATACACCAGACCCACAGCCTCCAGGTTAAAATGGTTGTTTTTGTTGGTAAAGGTCCTTCAAAACGGGAATCGCTACGTGCAGTCTCAAGTGACAACACCGCTATCAAGCAGGCATTAGAAAAAGTTCACTCTAAAGGTGGTATTTACTAGAGTGAAAACAAAATTTCCTTATATTCTCAATAAACTGACTTTCACAAATATAGGTTCAGGTGGCGATCCTACATCATTTCCTATAAACCAACCCCACAAATGAGCTTACTCTGACTGCAAATTACAAATAAAACGTAAAATACAATAGTCCTGTTTTTTGTTCAAGCAAATGTTTGCAGATTGTCTAGTTGTTAAAAAAAATTCCTTTTTAGTTTTTAAGAAATAGGTTTTGTTTAAAATACTCTTATGATATTCAAACTTTTAGAAGATATCCAACAGACAAAGAAAGTTTCAAGCAGATCTAAAATAAGTTAATTTCCTTTAGGTATATTTTCCAAGCAATAATGATGGTTTCATGAGTTTTAATGCAAGTTGTGTCATCATGTTATAATGTTTTTACTTGTGCATTAAGACTTATGTTAAATGACGTATAGAAAAGTAGTAGTTATAATTCATCCCTCAACTAATAAATACTTAGGTTTGTCGATTTTAATCCTGAAAAAACAATAACAACTTAAACTTTTAGTGACGAATGTAATAATACATATATTTAACTTCATAAGGAATAGCCTTCATCCACAAACAAGGTATACACCAGACCCACAGCCTCCAGGTTAAAATGGATGTCCTCGTTGGGAAAGGTCCTTCAAAACGGGGATCGCTACATGCAGTCTCAAGTGACAACACCACTCTCAAGCAGGCATTAAATAAGTTCACTCTAAAGGTTGTATTTACTAGAGTGAAAACAAAAATTTCCTTATATTCTCAATAAACTGATTTTCACAAATCTAGGTTCAGATGGCGATCCTTCCTCATTTCCTATAAACCAACCCTTCAAATGAGCTTTCTCTGACTACAAATTATAAATAAAACGTAAAGTACAATATTATTTTTTGTTCAAGCGAATGTTTGCAGATTGTCTAGTTGTTAAAAAAAATCTTTTTTAGTTTTTAAGAAATAGGTTTTTCTTAAACACTCCTATAATATTCAAACTTTTAGAAGATATCCAACAGACAAAGAAAGTTTCAAGCAGATCTAAAATAAGTTAATTTCCTTTAGGTATTCAGTGAACAGTAATATAATTAAATTAATGTTGTAATTACTTGCAGGATTCCAATTTTCCACATGCTCCTCTGGCTGGTAAATTTATTTGTTCCTTTGTGCCATGTTAATTGTCTCCACTTGTAGTTTATATGGGCGCTTTCCTCGCGCGAGAGTTTATACGGTTTTAGGTTTTCTTTTGTGCTGTTTGCTGCTTGCTTGGCTCCTTCCTGAATAGCATTGTGAACAACCCTTATATTTCCACCCCCCTCCTTAACTAACCACGGGGCCCCGGGTCAAACTTGGCGTCTTCAGGGCAAGAACTAAGACAAGGAAACACTTTTGTTACTAATTATTTATAATGCTAGTAAGGGGGAGGTGGTGGGGTCCTATATCCACTAAGGATTTTCATTACAGCATTCATTTGTCTAGATTACTAAGAAGATTAGTATGTCTGTCCCGGTACAAAACCTATCCTTTACTTGGCAACTATTTTTCAATTAAGCTCACAAGACGTGAAAGTACCATTTATTTTAAAGTATTTATTGTAAAAGGTGGGATAGAAGGTAATGAGAATTAGGATCCGTTTATTTGCAAATTTTATGACAAATAGTTTAATTTTTTGCCAATGCAAATGAAAGTTACATTATCAAAATAGACAGATTTAGTTTAATTTTCTACACTTTGTAATCTCAATAGGGCTTGAATATTTTCCATGATCAGGGTTCAGATTTTAATTAACTTAAAGTGATAAAAAATAATCACCTAAAGATTCTTAAAAAAGTACTTTGATTAAAAAAACGAGAAATATCAACAAAAACTCGTAATATAACCATAAGACTAAATTAAGCAGGTGATTTACAGAATGTAAACTAAAAAAAAATACTTAATGTGATGAAAAGTTCCTAACTAATTTCTTGCATTCTGCTAAATATAATATTGATTTATAAATATCTGCTTCATAGGTAATGACTTTTCCCTTCCCTCTCAACCCTTGCAATATTTCACTATTAATATGGATTTTACAATCGTACAAGAAAGAGGATACCAAGCTCCACTGTCTATATTATCTTCCTACGCCGACAGATGTGTATTGAAAAAAATTTATGCATTTTTAAAACATCGATAATATTTTAAACAAGCTTTAGCCTGATCGGTTAAATGGTTGTTTCGGCTATTGTTAATAATAAATACAGATGATATTGCAAAGGTCACTTTTTTAGGTTCTAGAGGGTCATGAAATTTCCACATTTCTCGAGTTTAATTGTTTTTTTTTTATTGACCTTCACAATACTTCTCTCTCCAAGGAGTTAAGAAGAAGTAAAAATACTTATTCAGAATGAGATATCTATTAATTACTCAAAAAGCATAAAAATTTACACAAATTCCAAAAAAAGATCCAAAAATTCATAAATGTCTTAAAAATGGCGCAAACCAAGAAAAATGACCTAAAATTCAAAAATTCAAAAATGACCTGTAAAATATAGCTACATTTTCTCAACCAGGGAAATCACGAAAAGAGTTTTAAGTACTAATGATCATTGTATGTGATTAACCAAAATATAGATGACATGTCTGCAAAATCCGGGCCCTGGTCATGAGCATTATAGCTTTTGACAAAAAAATGAAAATACTATGTGAAGAAAATTTAGTTAAATGTTTTCAAATAAGCAATAGATTATTAGTTTATTTTGTATAACAAATATTTTTGGCTTAAAAATGGCAAAAATGACAACCTTAGCTTGGGTTAGCTTCAATCCCAACTTAGTAATTTATTGACAATTAATCATAAAACACAGGTGAGCTGCAACTGGTATAATAATTGTGTTTATCACTTGGAAATAAAATTGTTATGATAATTTGCTTATGTCTTTCAAACACACGTCGTTTTAAATATTTGCAAAATATTACTATTAATTCATAGATTAATTTTACTGCACATAATCAATACCTTAATTAGCGCTTGCAAATAAAAATACATCTAATTTTGTTAAGTTATAGAACATCAAAATAACGTTTTGAAAAATCTGTATCATCACTGCTGCTTTAATTGTATACTGCATGACGAAACAAATATAGGGTGTTCGAAAACAGGGTGCTTAGGAATATTTGCTCCAAAAAGTGATGAGAATATTGGGGAGTGGAGGAGAATATAATATAATGATTAGTTACATACTATACTTATCACAATACATTGTTAGGATACTCAAGTCTCGCAGATTACGGTGGGCAGGACATTCAGCGCGAGTGGGAGAATCTAGGACCATGTTTAGAGTATTGACTGGCAAACCCAATGGGACAAGACCATTGGAAATACCTAGACGCAAATGTGTAGCTAACATTTGAATTGGCCTGAAAGAGCTAGGGTGTAATGAGAGAGACTGGGTAGAACTAGCTCAAGATAGGGATAGGTGGCATACTTTTGTAAGTGCGGCAATGAACTTTAGAGTTACTAATAGCATGAAGTAGTACTAAGTTAGTACTAAGTAATATTTAGTAGTACCTAAATATAAGTTTTAAAACACCTGAACATCCGTAGCGTTGGCCCACAAGTGAACTAAGAAAGAATTGTTAAAAAATATATATACTTTGAGGGTTTTCAAATAATTAATTGGAAACTAGTCTATCATGGCTTAGATCAGTGTTTCCCAAACTTTCGCCTACGCGTGCCCTTTTTAGCACCATGGTCTGTCCATCGTGCCTCTTTTGGCTCTTCATAAAAGGAAACAAATACTTTCTATCCTTTAATGGATAAACAATCGTTCTAAATTTTAATACATATTTATAGAGAGGTAAAATTAAGTTGTGACGAGGGAAAAAAGAGCCTTTTAAAATTTAATAACATCCCGTTATAATCTACATCAATTTGTTAACTAATATGGAAAAAATATTGTGATTACTAAATCTCAGTGTAACATCACGTATCCCCTGAATTACTTCGAGTACATCTCGGGGTATTGTTTAGGAAACATTGGATTAGAGCAGGGGTCGGTTGATCGTGTAAGAAAACTACTTTTTATTTAAATGTCTACTAAACTAAAATATATCAAATACTTACACATAATATTTGAAAGCGACAAAAATATCCTCGGTTGGTCATTATCTGTAATGTTGGTATGTTCTCGTCTTTGTGGTGAGGTGCCTAATCATAAAATAAAGCGTTAGAGAGATGCAAGTCACAGATATCCAAGTGACATCGATACCAAATCCAAGCTGTTGGTTTGTTTTAAAATTTTGGTGTCCTGAACCCCCCCCCCTTTCCTAAAATGTTTTTGGCTTTTAGTGAAGTGGATATCTGCTACTGTGGCTTCATTCAAATTTTGAAATGTGTTAGCTTAAAAGAAAGAAAATCTCTTCCTAATGCTGAGTTAGTGAAAGAGTGCCATGAAACTGCTGTAGAACAATTTTCTGGGTTAAAAAAAAATATTTGATCGTATCAATTAAAAATAAGTAAAGTAGAGAAGAGATACAATGAATGATCGCCGACCTTTGAACTGACATTTGAGAAGTTTATAAGTCAATCCAGGTCCAAAACCTTTGCAGACCCTTGTATTAGAAAGATAGAACCAAGATATGTTAGACCGACTACACGAACGACCTGATCACGGGGACAGAAATATGTTAGTTACTAAAGCAATTATATTACACACTCTTCGGGGGATGCATCGTCGGAAATAATTATTCTAATAATACCTCCAGCCAATGTGTGCAGTAAATAAATAACCTTATGCTCGCTGTTATTTACCATAAATACCACCGTAGATATGCTGTAAGTGGGTTTATAAGCATTGGAACCAAACTTATGGGGGATTTTTTAAAATCACACTTGTACATTCCTTGCAGCCTAATCGCGTAGTGGGTAAGGGAACTGAATTCCATCTCAATAGGGATTCGACCCCAAGTCCCCCAAAGAGAGACTATTCAGAACCTCAATCGAATGACGCCTCAGCGCTCTTGACCAGGGATTAGGTCAGCTGCGCGAGTGTAATTGTATCGACGACCGTGCAGTTCAGAGCCATTAGACATCCAAGAACTAATTAAAATTGTTGACGTTCCACGCAACATCTTGGTACAAAACGCGCCTGCATCGAGGGTGGGTCGTCATTAGACATATATAATAACATAGACATATATAATAGTACTCTCGTCGATAAGATTTGAAAGACCTGCACGGATATTGCACTTTCGTATCCGCTAGCTTCTGGACCCGTTGTAAACAGCGGGGGTGCGGGCGTCGAAAACCAGACTTCCTTACTAAATCACTCGTAAACGCCGAGGTAGGTTAAAACTGACCCTCATAAAAGTAATCTTACAATAAAGTACACTAATTCAAAATCGTACAGTCTGTTTCTCAGGGTTATTTCCAGGGCATGCCTGCCTTGGCGTGTGTGTAGTCTATTCCCTACTCTATCCAATTGAACAATAGCACACACAACAATGAATGATGTTACCCACTTCAGTGTAAGAACAGGATTAAGCTGCGTTTCTCAAACCTTTCGGGCTTCGGAGCCCTTTATACCTCTAAAAAATATTGCCCCAAAAAGTTTTTTGTCTAAGTGGGTGCATTAGAATTTCGTATGGTTTAATTTTATTTATACATTCCTTTATGAATAAATAAAACCATTATTGGCTACGTATAGCTTTTTTTTGTACAAAATAATTTTTTTTAGGGAGAATAGTTGGCCTTGTTTAGCATTCTTTGGCAAATCTCTTTAATATCTGGCTTAGTAGAAGGCAGCTAGAGTTGAAAATTTTCTTATACATTCAATATATTGCAAATATTTTGTCTTAATCAAAGCAGATATGAAAAAATCCAGTCTCATAGAGATTATCAAGTTTCTAGAAGACCCTGAAAATGTCTCGTTGCGCCCCAGGACTCAAAGGAGCTAGCGTTGAGAAATTATGGTCGAAATAATCCCTCTCACAATAGACTGGACTTGCGATCATGGGAAGATCGGTGTCCGAATCCCAGTCGGATAATAGACTGGACTTGCGATCATGGGAAAGATCGGTGTCCGAATCCCAGTCGAATGTGCTGAGGATGACTCTTTCTTAACTTTTTCACTCTCTTTCTCTCTCTCTCCAAGCAAATGCGGATACACTTCCTATAAAACCAACCTTCCTCATCCCTAACACATTAGCGTAGATTTAACTTGATATTCTTACGAATGGACACTTGAAGCTGCTTTTAGAAAATACAAACTTATTTTCTGTCCACATTGATAGCATTGTACTATTTTATTAGTGTTGTTCTATAGGTAGTGATAATATCCATCAAAATCTACCGATGCAGCGTCACAGTTAAAGGATAGGGATTGGTGCGCTAATCCAAGGGATACTGGCGCTATTTCCGTGCTTAGGTGTCGTTTTAGACTGTATTTAATTTAAAAATACAATTATTGTATTTATACATTATAAATAAATTTTAGAAAGAATATTGCTTAAGGATTTAAAAAAAAATTCGTAAAGTAATAGTCAGACTTTAAATCTCGTGTTATTTGTAATTTATTTATACAGTGATTAAATTTTTCGCATAATCTTCTCTTAACCAAACATGGGCTTATTTTATAAAAAAATAAAGAACATTATATTGTTTGACGATTTTTTTATTTACATAGTAAATAAAATTGAATTGAACATTAAAAACCTGTAAAAAATGCTATATTCTAGAAATGAGTTCTCCATGGCATAAATATTTTGTCAAAAATATTGTCTTTTTTTTCCCCACTAAATTACTTCCTAAAGTAGTTCAGTCTTGAAAATTAGCATTACATAGTTGTTGAGTTGATCAGTATAAGAAAAATGTATTCACTATACAATAAAAAAAATCAAAGTAACTTTTCACTTAACAATAATTAGAACAGCAAATAAATATGTGAAGAGAAACTAAAACGGCCTTACTTCTTAAGCAAGAGTCTAGATATTTAACCCTTTTTTTAGGGTCTATTGCCATTGATCCTCCACGTCTGTCCGAACCGTGTCATGTGCCCATTCCAGGTATTTGAGACCGGATATCCTGTAACCGCACTGTTGTCCCTAACGGTGTTCCCGTGACCACCGTAGCCCTGTGTGTTGCCGAAGCTCCTACTGTAGTCACCCTTCACACTCGGACTGGGAAAGGTTCCTGAAGAAGACTTAGGTTTGACAGGATCCACATAAAAGGGCTTGGAGTATCCTCCATGGTAACCATTATTACCCTGCCAGCCATGATGATACTGTGGAATCGCGTGGGTATTATGGTCAAATGGTTTGTAAGCTGAAGCACCGTACCCAGATGTGTTGTATTGTGGAATCGCAACTTGTTTAGGGAAACTACCAAATGATTGCGTAGCAGCTGGCACTGGTTTGGATCTGCTATCGTTGCCGTTTCCTACGACGGTTACATTCCTTCCCCCATTACCTGAAGCGAGCCGGTTACTAAGTCCCACATTACCCGAGCTCTCACTATGAGCGATGTATCTGGTGCTCCCAGGTTTGACAGTTTGTTTGTTCCAAAAAGTCTTCACCATGTCCGAGCCTTTCTCGGCGATCATCATCACAGTGGCTGCCGTGTTTGCGGACACCACCCTGGGCATCACGGATGCGTCCATGACTCTGATACCGCGTATACCTCTGACGTGGAGTTTATCATCCACAACGGAGTCCGGGTCAGAGGCCGGACCCATCTTGCAGGACCCAGCTTGATGGTTCTCTGGGCCGGTAGCGTGCCTTATGGCGCACTCCCAGTATTCGTCACTTCCGAATTTCATCCCGGGTTTGTCGCAGTCGGGGATGGGCGTGGGACTCAATTCAAATCCGTATTTCTGGAGCGTCTTTGTTTGAGAAAGTCTTAGTGACACTTTGACACCTTCGATCAGAGTTTTTATATCATCCGGATGAGTTAAGTAATTGGCATATATAAGAGGGTGGTCTAAGGGATTATTACTTTTGAGTTTTATATATCCATTGCTTTTAGGGTGTAGCACTACAGGAGACATGCTAATTATACGAGGATCGGAGGGCTGCTCGTCATTCAAAATATCCCCAACCTCACCAGTCTTTGCACAGTCAGCGAGATAGCCACCGAAGAATATTTGTAGATCCGGGTCATTGCCTGAAGGATCGGCGTACTTTGTGTTCAGTTTAGCCGTAACTTGCGACAGTCCAGTGCTTGACATAGGACCTTTCCTGTTGAGGAGGTAATCGGTAGTCACCGTCCAGTCGAGATCGAACTTGGCCGTGTCGTTCTTGACATGAAATTCTAAGAAGAAGGCCACGTGGTTGTGGAGGTTCTTTCCTACTCCAGGAACGTCCTTGATGAGAGGCACCTGTGCCTTGGCCAGATCTTCCGATGGCCCGATTCCGGATAGCAGGAGAATCTGAGGAGAGTTGACGGCACCGCCAGATAGGATCACTTCTTTAGACACCTGGACGGTTTGTTTCTTACCGTCTCGGATAAATTCGACGCCGTACATGCGGGTCGATTGCTTATCGATGAGGATCTTTGAGACGGTTGTGTTCAACATGATGTGCAGGTTAGGTCGGTCCCTCACTGGGCGCAGGAAGGCTCGAGCGCTGCTCACCCTGCTACCGTTCCTGAAATATAACGGGAAACATTATGAGTCCTTAGTTCGACTGACATATATGTATTTCTAGTCCCGCTCCTATGGGCATGTAAACCAATGCTTGATTAGTGTCTTGTTTGATTTTAGGAGGACTGGAAGGTAGGGGCTTTATATTACATTTTTTCTCACTCACCCTTCATGCAAATGCAGGTATTTCCTCTAAATTTCGGCCTTCCTCATATTAACACCGTTAGTGTAAATATTCAGATATCCTGGATGGGTAGCGAGACGTGGAGCATAACAAAGTATCAAATGTAAGCAAACTTCAGTTAAAAAAGTGGGCTTAATATAAAAATAATGGGAGGCCATCTTGATAAACATTTACAATTTAATCTCAAAAGAATGGTTTGGGAAGGGTGAATTCGTAAGTAACTTAACACGTATATGTATGAAAAAAGAAGATATCATTCAAAATTTGAAGTGCAGGTAAAGTAGGATTCTGACATATACAAATTTAGAAAAAATACCGTTATATATTCATATGTCAATTCATGGCATACGAAGTTGTAAATTTTGATAGATACATATAAGATAGTACTAAATGTAGCCCTATAATAAAATAATTGCAATGTTGACAACAATAAAAGTTTGTATTTTTGAAACTATCCTTTTTACCATAATCTTACTATGATTGAATCAAACCAACCGCTGTTTCCCTGACCAAAGTAATGTGTGATGACTTTTTTTTTTGCACCGCGTATTACTACCCTTTTGAGTTATATAATTATGTACTAATCACGCTTATGGTCTTAGGGATGAGGAAAGCCATTTTTAGAGAATGTGTACCCATATTTGCGTGGAAAACTATTTTGGAACATTCAACCTCAATACTCCTGACCGAGATTCGAACCTCAATCTCCCCGTTCATCGGCAGTCTAGTCTACTGTGAGAGTAACGCCTTAGATCATGCGGCCACCGAGGCGGGTGTGATAATTATTCATATGGCACTTTCCCAATAAGTTTATTGCTGTTGATTCATACATTTTTCTAATGTTAGTCTTCTGACCTGGTCTTCATCTGAGCTACGGTGAATCCACTGAAGTTCCTTCCATTCATGTCGTTGACGATGGGGTAACCAAGCTCCTCCCCGGCCCGCAGTATCTGTTGAGCCATGGCAGGTCTGTCGGGAAAGTGCTGCACTGTGAGGTACCCGCCGACCCCGTGGTAGCCCGGATCCATATCCTCAATTTCCAAGTTGTCCTCACTCTTCAGAAAGTACGGGAGGACGTCACTGTACCCCCAGCCAGAGTTGCCTGCTTTCTCCCAGGAGTCGTAGTCCTTAGGGTGACCCCTCAGATACATCATGCCGTTGATCACGCTGCATCCGCCCAGAACCTGAGACAGTTACACTTTTGTTTTACTCAAGACTGTGGGCAAGTTAAGCAAATTTGTTCTTTAGTGTTGATGATGGGGTGGCTGAGGTTCGAGTCCCAGTTTGTTTAGCCGACGGTGTTTATTTCCTAAATTATTTTCCAGTCTACCTCCACACAAATACGGGTAAATTTACGTGAAAAGTCTACTTCCTGATTCCTATTTCAATGGCGTAAAAAATGTATGTATACATACATACATACATACATACATACATACATACATACATACATACATACATACATACATACATACATACAATACATACCCTCTTGGGTAATAGGACGCTGTGAAAACCACAACAAAACAGGTTTAATTGAAGTTAACCATCGCTTTGCGTCTTAGGACAGATTTGTCCTTGAAATATCAGCCCCTCCGTTATTTCGATAAGTGTTTTTTTTCGGGTGTAACACACCTCCCCCCCCCTCCCCCAAGCTACTACTCGTTCGGGCTATACGCGTTTAAGTTCTTTAAATCTAAAAATGACACCTGGACACGGGAATCTAACCCGGGACCTTTGGCTTAGTACGCCAGTGCTCTAACCACTGAGCTATCCAGGGTCATCCCTCCACTCATGTTTTAAGGCAGAGTCTGTGATGGACATGCAGAAATCGTCAGCTACAATTATGCGAACAATAAAGTCACGAGCCATCAGATAACGCAACCACCATCGCCTCAATAGTTGGTTCTATGCTGCCAATTGGACATTAATATTTGTACGGGTCCGCATATCATGAATATGAGGGAAGAATGACCCTGGGTACGGGATGATTCCTGGATAGCTCAGTGGTTAGAGCATTGGCGTACTAAGGCAAAGGTTCCGGTTTAGATTTCCGTGTCCAGGTGTCATTATTCTATTTAAAGAACTTGATTTCTAGATGTGGCTATAACCATTACTAAAAAATATAATATCCTTGCTATTTAATCCATCATGATATATGCATCATAATCCTTCTTTATACAAGTTTAATTACGCTAATTAGGTAAATGGGAACAAGGTGAATCTCGGAGGAAGTGTACCTGATTTTGGGGGAAGGGTGAGTGAGAGACTAGCTAGGAAAAACCACCAAAAGTGTAATCTGGATTCGAACCCCTTTTCCCCTTCATATACAAATCAGACTAAAGGAACCTGGCATTTAGTCTGCGTGATCGTCTAAAGGACTTTCAGGGTCAATCTCTTTTTTTTTCCATCCACTGTGTCTTACTCTCCGTTCAGGCCATCTATCTATTTACTTCAATAGTGTAAGAATGAGGACAGTAGAATTTATAGGAGTTGCATATCTGCATTTGCGTGGAGGGAGATTTGAAAAAACATTTAAGGGTTAAAGATACATCATGACATCCAGCCGGGTTGAAACCATGTCTGTCTTTTCAACGGAAAGACCAAACAAAGTGAGACTGACGCCATCGTCTTCATGCCCACTGGTGCTAGTGATAGTTGGATGTATAGTATTCAACCCAAAGGTTGGTTGGATCATCAATGGACGAGTGTTAAGAACGTCTGATTATAGATTGAAAGGTCATGATCTTACTTTAGGCGACTGGATTTAGGGTTAGTTGAGTGGTTTTCCACACCTCATTAAAACTAGTGCAGGAGTAGGTCATTAAAACTTAGCCACTCAATCCTGTCCCATTAAATAAGATTGTATTAGTCAAGGATACCCGTTACTTGACTAGAAGTGTACAGGAAAAAATTATCATGACGTTAAATTCAATGCAGAAGTTTTTAAACTGTAGCAATATAACTTTTTATGTATAAATAAAAACTGGCCTTGATATCCAGTCGTCAACCTTGGTGTCCCGTAAACCATGTAATCAAGTATTTAGAAGAGGTTGATTATAGAGACAGATTAATTGATATCACTTGTTTTTATATCGTGTTTACACTTTAAAACCTATTCAGGTGTTCAAATTAAGAAGGCGATTAGTTAATGCAAATATTAGGTTACTTAAAATATAATCTTGAGCATTGGTTCCCAAACCTTTTGCTCTCAGGTACGTTTTGATATTTTAAAACAACTCTCCTACCCTCTTTTTAAAAAAAACACACAAAATTAAAATAACAATTAGAATTTAAAAATTCATTTTTAAAACTACCCTCTTTTAAAAAAAATCCACACAAAATTAAAATTACAATTAGAATTTAAAAATTCATTTTTAAAATTTGTATTACATATATTCACTATAAATATTAATAAAAATTTAACTGCATCTAAAAAAGCAGTTCAAATGTATCATAATCAATTAAATATTATGTATAACTTTTATTTTCCATTTAAAGCTAGGGGTAAAGCCGACATTATTGTTAAGGTTAGGTCGATGTGTCATTTTCTACACCAGTTGAGGAATCCTAAACTCTATGCATGACTTATTTGGTGCTGACTGACAGTTCACAGCTGACAGCTGACGGCTTTAAAACGTTACCAGACCAAATTATTAATCCCTACGTTGAACCATATGATCTACAAAAAACATGTGTTTAACAGCTGTAACTTCTGACAATCAAAATTTAGGTATATACCTAAATTTTGACTGTCAGAAGTCGGCTGTTAGCTGTCAGTCAGCACCAAATAAGTCGTGGAGCTACTGTAGGTGAGACAGGTGAATGTATACAATGCAGATAGTTTCAATATTTTAATAGTGTTTATTGCCTATTTTTATTTAATAATTAGTGAACCTGCTTCGGTGGCCGTGTGGTCTAATGCGCTACTCTCGCAGAAGACAATACCTCCAATGAAGGGGAGATCGAGGTTCTAATATTGGTCGGGTGTACTCAGGGTGGTTTTACAACAAGTTTTTCCACTCTTCCTCCACGCAAATTTGGTAAACTTCCCCTAAATATAACCATCAGCGTTATTAGTATATAAGCGTGAAACCCAAACAAATAGTAAAACGTGGTGCTAAAAAAAATTAGTGTCCTTCTGTATTTGAACTTGACTTGAAAATATTCTTATTTACCTCATTTTTAACATTACTACCGACTCTATTCGTTTTCTTTGAATACACAAGATCTCTAAACATATTTACAAATAGTCCTAATATTGTTGACATACCAATGAAAGCAAGCTTTTTCAAATAATTGTCGTGAAACTCCGGACAGGGGTTAGCGGAACCGTGGTTGGGAATCACTGCTCCAGGAGAACTCTAGAGTAAACGTGGCTTAGTTAAGAGTAAGATAACTGTTTTTGTTTTAAGCTTGCAACACAATCATAATGAGAATAAGGAGGAAGATAGTCCAACCATTTATTTTTGGTTTTATCAAAACCAAGACAAATTTTAATAATGTAGTCATACTTTTAAGGCAATACACGTTAAATCGTGAACCAGAGTTTTTATATCTGTGTTTATAATATCTATACGTTGATTTTTTGACGAGTCAACCTTTGGATCAAATTTTAGAAAATTCTAACATATATTTTTCTGCCAACGTTAGTAACATTTTACTTTACAAGTTTTATTTAGTAGGTATTAATCACGTGACTTGAGGTATGAATACGTGAACTTAGATCAAGTACGTTTTTCTAGTTGCTAGATTTGTCCGTTCTTAAGAAAATTCTACTATAGGCTACTAAGCAGCTAACGTATAACATGACCATTTTAAGAATCAAATAGCCAAAGCTATTATTTATGCTTTTAGTAGGAATTTCTCCATCTAAATAATTATCATATTCTTAAAATTGAAAAATGACACCTGGACACGGGAATCGAACCCGGGACCTTTGGCTTAGTACACCAATGCTCTAACCATTGAGCTATCCAGGATTCGTCCCGTGCCCAGGGTAATTCTTCACTCATATTTTAAGGCAGAGTCTATGATGGACTTAACGGAAATCGTCGGCTACAAATATTTGTATATTTGTATTTATATTTGTAGCCGACGACTTCCGTTAAGTCCATCATAGACTCTGCCTTAAAATATGAGTGAAGAATGACCCAGGGCCCGAGACGAATCCTGGATAGAGCATTGGCGTACTAAGCCAGAGGTCCCGGATTCGATTCCCATGTCCAGGTTTCAATTTTCAGAATATGATGACCATATTAGTCCCTTTCTTATAATCTCGGGTAATGTATGAGTCTGGGCACAGTATTAACCTGGATATCTCAGTGGTACAGTGATTGTGCATTAATGCAAAAGAACTGACTTCGATTACCATTATTATAAGAATTCCTTTAAAATATATATTTTACCATCAGAGGAGTCTACAAAGGTATACGTACAAGCAGGTGATGGGGATTTAGGAAACGCGAGTGAAGGGGAGTGCTTTTGCAGTTTTTATAGCAAAACATTTTTGGCCAAAGTAAATCATAGTCCTCCAGTAGAAGCATATAATTTAATTTTTTCCACATGGTGATATTAACAGTTGTTAAATATCTGTTATGATAATAATGACATTAGAATAAAAACTTTTTAAATGAAGAGAAAAAGTTGTCATTGAATTCCAGGACATCCTTGACAGATATTCAAAAACTGGTGATATTATCACCATGCGAAGAAAATTAAACTCTGTTCCTCCAGAAGAAATATTTAATTTATTTTGACAAAAAAAAAAAGTTTTCCTATAAAATCTGCCAAAACACTTAACTTAACTCGGGCTCCCTACGCCCCCACCTTAATACGCTTTGTGACTAAGCCCCTGCGGGTGAATGCCTACTGCTGGGGGTCCTGCACAAGGGAAAACGTGTATGAATGTAGCCTCGAGCACTTTACATCGTCTCTTTCCCCTTTTTGATGATGGTGAACTGCTATGACTGCGGTGTGATGTAATCTCTATACATGGTGGATTACATTACGTCCTCACCGCACACAATAGCGTTATTTTAGTTATACACATGATCCTAAATCCTCCGGACCACTTCTAAGTCACATACATGAAGAGAGCGAACGGTACAGAATGTACATATATTCCTAGAAATATTCATGAATATGCAATGAAGAGACAGCTGAGCAAATACATGTGATAACTTCATCGGTTCACGGCTCCTTTTTTAGATACATTCAATAACATCTATGTCGGAAGGGCAATGGTATTGGTAATAAAAATCGGTTCCAGAGTCAAATAATTTATCGAAAAGTGATAATTTCGAATAATATTGATATTCATTTGAAATTTGCTACAACTATGCTAGGTTGCACCCCACGAACAACCCAACTAGGATGTGATGCCACCCATTTCCATAGTCAAGCTGACCATCACTCGTCGACTGCTTTGTTACATACACATGCAGTATTTTGTAGCTGGCCATGCTTAGAGGTGATAATCGATATTCATCTCTTCCTCCTCCCATCCTAATTTAACTTGACAATATTTTAGAGCCCCTCCAAACGAAGCCATGGACTTCCCGAGTTGTGAGGTATTGCTTCATGCTTCGATTAAAAATACGCGAATGATGCGAGAATATGAAAGTTCATATAACAAACACGGACATTCCCAAACTTGGCGCGCAAATAACAATAACGTATCTCCCTTACGCTTTCTTTCAACTTTAAAAGGTTCGTGCACTGCATAGTACAGTGGATTGTTTAAATAAGCTCTATACACTGCCACACATTATAGAGTTTAATATTTAAATATATATTAGGCTTGTACAGTACACTGCTAATAATTATGTTAAAAGTTGTTCCATTACACAGCACAAATTATTTATTTGTTCAGCGAACCAGTTCTTAATGTGCACTTAATAATTCCAAGGTTACATTTCAAACGACATAAAAATTAGCTAAAACATGGATATCAATACCTAGTAAATACCCTTTTTTGGTTCACCATTCAAAATACTTCTAAACAATATAAAAAAATAAATATATATAATTAAACATTGTAAGCAACATTTATCAAACTTGACACTATCTGTCAAAAGTGACACCTCTATAACACATGGATTCGTTACAGAGATATACAAATAAGTTTAATTTTAGATTATTTGGTAATTCTACCTCTAGGGTGATCTAAACTTACAAACTCCACCCTAACGTCAGGAATTCAATACTCGGCGATATAATACTATTTTATATGAACGAATTCCTAGTTTCCAATTGAATAGGAGAATAATGTCTTTTTTTTTTTACTAAATAAAAGTTTGAATAAAATTCATATTAAAATTCCATTTCATCATTATCAATATCCATAACTCTTAATTTCAATCAAAAACTTATATTATATTTTAATTTGAAATTTAAATTTGACCTACACTTTTCAGTTAATTTTAAATCACGCTCCATCTATAAAAATACATTAATTCACGTATCTAGTATTTTAAATTTATTTTTATTTATTTAAGATATTTAACGTTCACTTTCTGAAACTCTGACTATATCAGCACACAACTTATAAACTAACTTGAATCTATAGCAGACACAACATCCAGCCCCCTGGCCGCTTATTCATCACTGTGAAAGGAGAAACCCACATTTCACCAAAGATACATTTTTCGGCCATGACAAGAATTGAACCGGGGAACTTTAACTAAAGACAAACACGATACCAACAGAACTTAAGTGTCGGACGTATCTGGTATTCAAATTACCATCGGTGGAGGCGGGAGGGAGTAAAAGAACACCCACTATCCACATCTAACAGGGCTACCTTAAAACATTGTTATATTGAAGTTATTTAATGATCAATTTCATGCCACATTAATCGTAGCTTCACAAGGCACGTAAATAGCTGGTTGCAGCCGACCACAAAATAAGTTGAATGATTGAACAGTTCAAACGCCTCAAGTAACGTGGATTACAATAATCCACGAGAAAAAATATCTTAATATTTATGAATCATTAAAAGCATTTATTTCCAAATTAAGGTCTTCAAAAGGTGCATTTTAATTTCAATTAAATTTATTTAAATTGAAATTTTAAAGCGTCTGGATTTAGGAACCTCTTACACGTTCCTATTTACTAGCGTAATGCTCGGTACTACAAGTCACTGACCTTTCCTCTGATCCATGGACATTTTTTCTCGGGGAAGCCTAGACAAGCCTTCTCCTCTGGCTCAGTGTGAAATTTCCAGTCGATCTCACTTCCAAAGTAACCGATAAGCATTGAGGGGACTTGTGTCCCGGGAGGTTCATCGCCGCCGGCTTCCAGCAGTAGCACGTTCCACTCCGGAACTTCAGACAATCTGGAAACATGGTAACACTGATTTAACACATGTAGTATTCAGGATCTTAGTCAGTTTGGAAATATGGAACAACCCATTTAACACAAGTCTCCAGGATCTCAAGACAATCTGGAAACATGGTACAACTCATTTAACACATCTATTCAGGATTTTAGGCAATATGGCAACATGGCACAACTCATTTCACACAAGACTCTAGAATCTTAGAAAATTTTGAAACCTGGCAAGACTCATTTAACACAAGTTTTCAGGATCTTAGTCAATCTGGAAACATGGAACAACTTATTTAATACAAGTCTTCATGATCTCAGACAATCTGGCAACATGGTACAACTTATTTAACACATGTATTCAACATCTTAGGCAATCTGGCAACATGGTACAACTTATTTAACACATTTGTATATTATTGTTCATTGCTTTCTTATCTATTCTCTTAACACAATGCATATGAACAAAACATTCTAAGGAAATTAGGATGACATGGTTATTAACAAATTAACAAAATTATATCTGTTTAGGAGTTACGAGGCTAGTTTGTTGGTGAGGGGTGATAATTTGCCTCTATGTAAAAGGTATTGCTCCCTTTAGATAGGGTGTGAACCGGTAGTATGGATTCTGGTTGTTGTTCGTCGTAAACTTAAGCTAAGGTGAAAACTTGATTCGGTTTTCGAATGGTCTGAGGCGTCACTCGTGTAACAGACTAGACTTCTAATTAATGGGGAGATCTGGGTTTGAATCCCGGTTAAATGTACTAAGATAGGTTTTCCTTGATGGTTTTACATTCCCCATCCACGCAAATGCGTTGAAACATTTTAGCTTGTTCAACCTTCCTTATCTTTGAAACATTAACTTAGAACATGTGCGGGACCAAAAAATAAGAATTGAACAAAAACCCTTTAAAGGGCGTCTCTTACAGCTATACACACAATATGTACAGTAAAATTTTCAGAGGAAGCTCTTTTTATTAACTGGAAGTCCATAATGCAACGATGGCGGGAAAAAATATTACAATTGCATTTACACTCCTATTCCGTTTAATTAATAATTTAAAGATAACCCGCTTCAGTGGCTGCGTGGTCTAACGCGCTAATCTCGTGTTGAACTAGACTGCCGAAGACTGGTAGATCGAGGTTCAATACCGGTCAGGTGTACAGAGGGTGGTTTTTATTAAATGGTTTTCCACTTTCCTTCCATGAAAATTTGGGTGCATTTACTCTAAATTAAGACTCCCTAATCCCTAGCCCATTAGTGTAATTGGTGCACAAGCATATAACCCGGACGGGCAGTAAGACGCGGTGCTAAAAAAAAGATAAATTTATAAAGTAGGCCTTATCAATAAGGAAGTATTATTGGAAGCCTTTAATGACGTATTAGATTAACTTTCTTACCAACAAACAAATCAAATAAGATATATTTCTGGTATGCCAAATTTTAGTGACTTAAAATCAGTATTAGTGGTCTAAAGTGAGCTTTCTATAAAAATCAGACTTGACTCTTTGACTGGCAGTTTTGTTGCTTCAATACCATTAAAATTGTCCTCATATAACTTATACTTCACACACACACACACACACACACACAAATCAATTATTGGGTTTGAATAATAATGGATCTAGTTTCTCATACAATCTAACGTAGTCTCATATCTGCGATAGTTTTTGTAAAACAAGCTGAAAATGAACTAGTCCAACCTTTACACATATATTTTTTATTGATGCATTAGTTACCATTCAAAATATAATCTTAGTGGTGAATGAATGGCCCTGTTGATGCCTTTATTCTTAATTTTGATATAAAATATGTCATGAATTTTTTTTTTTAGAAAATATCGGTATTTCCACAAGTCTGAAGGATCTTGGTTCACTTCCAAGTGGTTCTGAAATAGATATTTGTTATTTTATATAGTTATATCCCGCCACGTAACTATTACATACTCGCTTCAGTGGCCGAATGGTTTAAGGCGTCTCACTCGTGTTAGACTAGCCTGTTGATGACTGGGAGATCGGGGTTGGAATACCGGTCGGTTCTTAAGGGTGGTTCTTTCTAAAGGATTTCCCACGCTCCTTTCATGTAAATGTGGGTAGACTACCTCTAAAATTCTTCCTTCCTCATCCTTATCCCATCAGAGTAACTATCATTAATTTTATGTGTGTAGCCTGAACAGCTATTAGCTAGTAAGACACGGTGATAAAAACAATCTATTATATTTACTAGCGGACCCGACAGACGTTGTCCTGCCCGAAACATTGGCTTTTCGTTTGGGTGGCATAATTGATTTCGATAGTAAAACAAATACTATGTGATTACCACAATTACAAATTCACAATGAACTCCAATTAGTGAGTAACACAAATATTACAAATTCAGTGTTTGTCAAGACAACATACAAAATAAAACATCTTTTCATTTTTGGCATTTCGCCCACAACTCCTCAAATATCAGCTGTATCGAAAAACAAACATAACTATGAATTATTCTCAGAAGTTCAATTATTCATGAACTTTTCAGAAGGTTTTAACGGTCAATTATTAATAAACTTATTAATTTTTTTAATGGTCAATTATTAATACTATATTCATTAATATAAACATTGGGTGATTGTTGGGGGTGAAATTCTGAGGTTATATGTTCTGATATGCAAAAAATCTAAAAAAAATCCCCCCCAAAAAATTCCCTAAAAATCAAAAAAATCCTAGAACCCGATTGCAGCGCCACCTACCGGGTCCAATTGTGAATCTAAGCCATCCACGGACCCACTCAAACACACACACACAATTTCATCAAAATCGGTCCAGCCGTTTAGGAGGAGTTCAGTGACATACACACGTACAGAAATAATTATATATATTAAGAAGATGGTATAATTGTGTGTGTGGTGTTATACGTGCTGTCTTAGGTTGAGCTAGTTCCCAAGTCATACACTTGGATAGTTAATGTTTTTTAGTAAATTTTACGGTAAATATCCGAACTAAAAACCCCCAAGGGGTCTGCCTACCAGAACGCTGAAATAATATTCGGTGGTCCATAAATTTCTTCTTATTTACGAGGTGGGTTTGTTTGTATTTCAAAATGTGTCTTACTCCAAAATGGAGATGAAAAGTTGCTCGCTAAATGAATAAAGCATCTCAATTTTAAGTTTTATAATTAAAATAAAATTACCGATGAAGTGAAGTTAGCTACTTTTTCAACAATGTTTCACTAAAAATGTTAATGTTCTGAGATAAAGGTAAAAGGCTAGAAATATATAGATATGCATACTTTAAACTAAGTCCTTTTTAAACGGTGTCACAAAATAAAATGTTAGGATAATTTAAGATTGTTTTAGTAGTTTTGAATATTTGTAGCCCTTATCCCCGTAGTAAATACTACAGTGTGAGGATGTTTACCTTCTATTAGATGGTACTTTAACTCTTAGTTGATTAAATAAGTAAAACAAAAAATATTGAAAGATAATAACTAGCCTTGCTTTCTTAATAACTGGAGGGACAAAGTACAGCATTAGCGAGAGTAAAAAACCTGTCTTAGGAAACTCAAGGTAAAATAAGTTAATACTTAAGGCACTCCCTACCTGACAATCCACAAGGATTGAACCGTTCACATTCACTTACGATCAGATCAGTTTTATGACGAGGAAGATAAAAGACCACTTTCTCATTTATCCAGCCTTAAAACATAATAAAGATTGTGACGTAATGGGAGGAAAGTCAACACCCACGAATATGCAGCTTTGACAAGGCTGGGTGACATTTTTATGGAAGGCTAGGAAAAAATTATTACTTGAGGAAGGTTTGAATTATTTTAGGATTTAACCTCTTGGGGGAAAAAATATAGCTCAACTGTTTACGTTTAGAAGTATTAAAAATCAATATATTATCATGGTATCTACTTTGGTGGCCACATGGTCTAAGGCGTCACGCTGACAGTAGAATAGACTGATGATGACAGGGATATTAGGGTTCGAATCTCGATTGATTGTACTGAGGGTTTTTTTCCTGAATGGTTTTCCACTCTACCTCCACGCAAATTCGGGTACAATTTCTCTACATTCAACCTTCCTCATCCTTAGCTCCTTATCATGATTAGTACATATGCGTACAACCTAAACAGATGGTAAGAGGCGGTGCTAAAAAAAACTGTAATTTACATGTGTAAGCTATACTGGTTTTTGGCCAGGGTCACGTAGAACAATTAAATTATAAAACAAACACAAGAGCAAGAACTTACAATAGATCTACTCTTAAGTGGAAGAGGACTCAAAACCTTAAAGAATTTATTTTTCTGTTGTAGAGTGTGACGTTACACTCTACGTATCACCCGCGCTGTTGAGCTGTGTGCTTGTCGTCTGTGGCGCTAGAGGGCAGGTCGGCCGCCTTCCTCTCTGGCCTCCGCGCGGCGGGACGTCAGTTCAATTCGCACCGAGTATCCGCTAGGACTCACTTCTATATGAGCGAGGTTTAATGAGTTCAATTTGGGCACACGATCCAGTATCGTTCACCTCTTTTGGATAAGTGAGGTTTAAATAGGTGTAGTGTGGCTCAGTATGTGTCGTTATTCACCTGAGCAACAGAGCTTTCAAATGTTACTAAATAATTTAAGACTTTCTTATTAAATAAAGTTGATCAACAAAACACATGTCTGGTTGTTAATATGTTTGACGCTTCCAAAACCAACAAGCTACAAGTTAAAAGGGAAATTAGAATCAAGTTAACCAACTACTCCAATAAAGTAACAAGAAAAGTTACATGGCAATAGAGTAGAAAAGTTACACTGTGTAGGGAAAAGATCCTGGGATCCTTAGATCAGTATAGAGACGCATTACCAACAAAGCACGGTGTATGTTGACCTTAGTAAGTCCGACCGACTATCCACCTCAGTATATTGAACAAGAGTAAGGCGTAATAACCATGTTGCCATTTCGACCCCATGCTGCTCCCTGACTCATCGCATGGAGAAATAAAGAAGATCGTGTTTCGACTTCAGGCAGTGCTGAAGAAAATATCTACTAATCACGTACAGGGTCTGTCCTGATATTCAATCAACTAATATAGCCACTAAGCCCAGGTGTCTGAAACTAGGCGTAATCTCCTAGTCTAAGTTTGTTTGTAAGTTGCGTGCTGGTATAATATATTATTGGAAATTATACCAGTTTGAAGTGTATATTACCTGCTTGCGACAACGCTTCCACCCGAACCTCCCCCCACCACCACGAAGTCGTAAGTTGCCCTGGGGATCTCTTGATTCTTGACCCGCCCACAAGGGTCAGCGATGTCGCACTGCTGGTTGATGTAAGTGTCAAGGAGTCCCATGAACAGGAGAAACGTACCCCCGCCGCAGTGGGCGGTTATAGGGGGACCGAAGTATGGCGCTGAACATCCACAACTGGTCTGCAACAGATAGAGGTTCCGAATAAACAAATCTACCACGGGAATCGAGCCCGGGACCTTTGGCTTAGTACGCCAATGCCGGGTTCGATTTCCGTGTCCAGTTGTCATTTTTAATTTTCAGAATATGATACCTAGATGGAGAATTCCTCACTAAAAAGCATAAATGATAGCTTCGGCTATTCGATTCTTAAATATGCAAATACTTACAATTATAATAATTGTACAAGTAGCAGATATAAGTCAACCACCGACTGACTGTGTTATCTGGTAGCTCGTGATCTTAATAAAATCACACATTTGTAGCCGACGATTTCTGCACGTCCATCATAGACTCTGCCTTAAAATATGATTGAAGAATGACCCTGGGCACAGGACGATTCCTGGATAGCTCAATGGTTAGAGCATTGGCGTACTAAACTAAAGGTCCCGGGGTTTTTTCCCGTGTCCAGGTGTCATTTTTCAATTTTCAGAATATAGTACCTCGGTTTTTACAAGATATCTTAAGGTGGCTGCCAACTGGAGCTCTGAAATGCCTTGCAGATGTCCATAAAACAAAACTTATCTAAGAAGTGGCTTTTTATTAAAAAAATATGGCTTCCACTCAAATTTAGGTTAAATATATCAACATAAACATATAGGATTAAGAACCTCACATTTTAACTTTTATAATTAAAAGCAAAGTTTAAATAGGTGAAGCTAGCTTCTTTTCAACGGAGTTGCACGCTAAATGACACAGTTCTTAAATAAAAGAAAATGGCTTTCTCAAACAAAAAAATATTTTTGACACTGTCACAATATCTGAATTGTATACAGTTTAAAAAATATTCATGGTTAGAAAAAACTGCTTTAAAATACAACTCATTAATATTTGTGGCTTTTTAAGGCAATGTGCTTAAAAATCATTTTATGGAAATGAACGGTTTGTTTTACTCTTTTAGCAATCTGAATACAGTGTGCTAAATACTTATATATGGATACATAGGGGAGAGCGGTAATCTTAGCGTGAGGCAAAGAATAGCATATTGAGGAAACTCATCACATGATACATCCAAATTATTTGGTTAATACATAAAAAAAACAACATAGGTAATCGCTTCGGTGGCTGCATGGTCAAAAGACTAGACTGCCGATGACAGGGAGATCGTGATACGATCCCAGTTTGGTGAACTGAGGGTAGTTTTTCCTAAATGGGTTCCCAGTCTATATTCACTCAAATGCGAGTACATTTCTTCTAAACCCAACCTTTCTAATCCCTAACCCATTAGCATAATTAGTACGTAAGCGTATAATCTGAATGATTATTAAAATATGGTTCTAAAAACTAATAATAAAAAACCTGAGTTGTTTTCCACTATTCACAGAAAAGTAATGTTAAAAAAAAACTCCCGTAATTTACTTATAATTGCATATGTACACTTATACGACTCAAGCTAGTAACCTTCACTCGACGGGTAAATCCCTGAATTTAATTGTCCGTTTGAAATTCCCCTCTTTTTAAAAGTGCAATATCAGAATATAATGCATGGCTCACTTAGTGATTCACTGTAGCTGTCAGATTATGATGGATCACATTCATAATTTGTGGTTTCTATTCTTCTTTGCTTCCCCACCAACTTTTCATGGTGTTTCAAAAAAATTTATATCGTTAGTACGAAACATGTACTTTCCGAACCAACTGATAATACTACTCGGCTTACCAACTAATTTTTTTTCTAGAAGAGACAAAATATCCACTCTAACGGCCATCAATTCATCGAATTGAATTGAGAAACCTTAATTTCATCAATAACAAGTTTTCCAGCCATAGGTCACTATCGACCGAACCATGAACCCTTATCTTAAGTTTTTAAAATTTATTAAATCGTAAAAAAAATAAGTGTTTAATCTAGGGCTGCAATTAATCTGTTTGGATAGATAACTGTTTAAATAAATGGAAAGTATCTTTGGTACAGATATAGACGTGCACTGGGATAGCCCTAAGTGTTTCAATTAAATTAAATATAGTTGAAGAACTGGACACAAAACCTATGGCTAAGTTCACTAAATCAAGGTCATTATTTGGTCATAATTTATGGCAGAGTCTGTGACGGACGTGTGGACGGATTGGCTTCTAGAAATAACATTAGATCACAGCAATCGCTGCCCATGAATAACCAGGATGTTAAATCAAAACCTTAATCATATTGGGAGTGTAAAAACAGATTTACATTAAACTCAGGTTAACAACCCTAACTTGAGTCCATTACTCATAGGATTGATGGTAACTGAAAGCTAGCAAAAGCTACCATATTATACAGGGTGGACCACGGAAAAGTAGTCCGCCTCCTGTATCCAGCAGGCGCCTCTCTCTGAATTGGAGGAGGTCAATCCCCCTCCACTCATATTGTGACATGAAGAATGAGCAAGTGAACTGCTTGTATAAAGCACAAGACGGGGTGGAAGGGGATTGACCTCCTCCAATTCAGAGGGAGGCGCCTGCTGGATATAGGAGGCGGACTACTTTTCCGTTGGCCACTCTGTATATTCTCATTTACCCATTCGCCAACCATATATTTTTTTTAACAACCATTACTGTTTCCAGCCTACGTCCTGGGTCAGTTTTTTATTAATCCATATATTTTCTACTATCAGTTTGATAGGCCTGTCGTAGATTCATGTGCCTTATAATCTAAATTCTAAATTAAGACTAGGACAGGCACAACATCCAGTTCTTGGCCGTCAATTCATTACTTTGAAAGAGTTAACCCACATTTCACCAATTATACATTTTTCGGCCATTCTGGGAATCGAACACGGGACCCTTAGCTCAGTAGACAAACACGCTAACTACTGAGCTAAGGTGTCGGACTAAACCATATGATCTGTTAAATGTTGATTTGCTGTCACTTTTGCCAGACAAAACTTTCACAACCAACAATTTGTTTTTAGTTAAAATGTTTTTCTTTTAACCGTTTTTACATATTATATCTGTCTGTTACCACCACTCCTAGGAAAAATGGACTTTAGTTCAAACGCTAAAATAATCCTTCAGAATTCGACAGTATATTACCAACTACTTAAGGTTGCCCTTGTAATAATTTACACCAGTTTTCAGATATTTGAATTTTAATTCATATTTTCCACCACTTCTTATTACTTATCAAGGATATACTCATTTAATTACATCAAGGGGTAGAGATGAATAAGGTATAATTCAAAGGAAATTTACCAGCATTTGCGTGAAGCGAAAGAGGAAAATCGTTTAGGAAAACACCGCCTTATTACATACGCCTGGGATTTAGGACCCCGACCTCCTTGTCACCGGTAAACCAGACCAAGCTAGCGTGACGATCAAACCGCATGTCCACCGAGGTGGGATTATTCTATATTATTTTTATATTTAATACATTTTCTTGTGTAGACCAACTAATGCCATTTCGTTAGGCAGGATAAAACACGGCTTGAATTCAGTGTGAACTGAACATATTTTTTTTTTAAAAAAACACTTAAAAATTCTACACACATTAAAAAATGTGAGCTATATTTATCTTATTGTATCCCATAAAGTTTATATAAATATACCGTATAAGATAACTAAATTTAATTACAATTTTTTTTTTTTTTGAGAAAGGAAAAATATATTTAAATAGTGGTTACGTATTTATCTGCCTCACAACTATGTTTTATCACTTTGGCAAGTAATTTAAATTGACTTCACTTTTTAAAGTGATAAAATATATTTGCAAGTAGGATTGACAAGGGAATGCTTTCAGTAACTTGTATACCGTCATAAAAAGGACAAATTTACCTCTTATCTTACATCTTTTCTTAGACAAACACACAACTAATATAACCACTTCAGACTTAATTTACCACCTTAAAGAAATGGGAGGGGAAAATATTCCACAGTGCCTTGACCAGTATTCGAAACGTGGCCTCCCACGGTTACCTGACAGAATCTTTATCGGCTGATGGAAAGGTGTCGTTTGGAAATATAAATGAAGACATCACACTTGAACTCACCTCGACTCCTGACATGTTGCCGAAGCTATACACTCACACGACACTGAAACGAGACTGGCTCGGCAACTCACTTTTCATCCAACGGGCAACCAACAAAAAAAAAAAACTAACAGCACCTTATCTTTTATTTTTATTCATCGCCGCAGAAACGCCAGGAAGAAATCACAACACGACAAAGAAAAAGGCAAGAGTTAATACTATAATTGTCTTAAACTGGCTATATCCCCGTGGATCTTTCAAGGCCACGTGACAATAATAGCTTCCGGGATGGTTTGTAGGTTTCTTTGAGCGCGTCAGTTGCTCTCCGCGAACTCATGTTTCGTCTTCTCGATCTTCGGGATGGTTGGGATTACCTCGTGAACTCTTGACACAGAAGGCTGAGGATCGTGCCTCCTCCCAGATCTATAGCCTTGTGGATACGAAAGTACGGGCGTTCTTCCATTGTGGAGGTATACTGTCATGGTCTGAACTGCTAGCAGATGCGGTGACTGCGTTCAGAAATTTCGCATTATTTAAGAAATGATGTATTATTTTAAAACAATATTCACGTATAAAATGAAGGGGAAATAAATCTAGGTGTTCGTGTGAAACTTCCAAAACTTCAATTTAAATCCGAATATTTTTCAACTTTGCTTAAAAAAAATCCGCTTCGATAATAAAGCTATTCCACTCAAAATATTGACAAACACAATACAGTTATATGTTAAACAAAATCATTTATGTTGTTAGTGTGGATGAAACAATGTGAAGTAATTAAATAACATGTTGTAATGGTATTATTTTAAAACAATGTTTACGTAGAAATGGAGGAGAGAGAAATCTACATGTCCGTGTGAAGCTTCCAAAATTTCAACTTATCCTCGAATATTTTTCAACTTTGCTTGGAAAAAATCTGCTTCGATGGTAACAAAAAAATCCTGCCCTGTTCTATCTACCAAAGAAAAGAATTTATTTTCGCTGATATCTGGTCATAAACATTTCTAATAGAGCTGATACTAATTAAATGTACAGGTTGAACCCATTTTGCTTGTCCTGGCAATGCGCCACGGATAAATATTCAAAGAACCTGCACGGGTGTTGAAACGCAGCGCAGAAAAAAAACAAAACATGAGTGAGTAGAGCAGTTAGGAAAATAGGGGTTCACATACAATTTGAGTTTACAGAGCGTCGCTTTATATATGGTTTTCCACTCATCCTCCACGCCAAAGTGAGCACATTTCTCTTAAAATTCTACCTTAGTACCATTATCGTAGTTAATAAATGCATAGACACGAATGGTTAATAAGGCGTGATGGAAAATAAAAAAAAAAGTCTAGTGATGACTCTCAAGAGACAGTCAAGGTCATCAAGACTGATCTTGACCTTAAGGACCGGTGACGTATGATCACATTGTCCGAACAGCATTTCGACAACCGGCGCGCGGTGGAATGTACTTGACCTCACCTGTGTTACATTCTTGAGGAATTAACGAACACCTGGATCACGACTTTCAACAGTCAGCAAACCCGCATCAGTGGATGCGTGGTACTTAGACGTCTGGTTCATAAATTCTGCTTTACCGGTGAGCGGAAGGCCGTAGTTCGAACACTAACAGCTTATAGGTCTATTGAGGCTTGTTTCTCATTTGTGATGGGAAGAACTAGGTTCGAATCCTACCTAGCAGCGTGTATTGAGGATGGTTTTTATTAAGTGGTTTATCACTCTACCTCCACGCAGGTGCTGACACATTTAATATAAATTTTACCTTAAGTAAAAAAAAATTGACAATTTCGGGTAAGAGTTCAGTGTATCTCGTTCCATAAATTCATCATTCATATAAATCCTAATTCTGTTAAGGTCTTGCCGGGAATCGAGTATGTGACAGTAATATCAGTAGACAAACGAGTTAAAGACATAGTGTGAACAACCTTTCCTCTCCCCCTTCTCAGGTTTCCCTCTCTTTACCCTCTCCCCACACCCTCTCTGGTTTCTGAAACAAAGCTCCAGCACTACCTGTTACACCAATTATTTTTATATACGTTTTACCACACCACGTTTCACTATTTGTAAGGTCTATATGCTAATATGGCAAAGATGAGGAAGTTAGCATTTATAAGAAGTGAACCAGCATTTGCGTGTAGGGAGCGTGAAAAACAGTTGAGTAAAAATCACCCTCAGAACACCGAGTAAAGATTTGAACCCTAACCTCCCCATCACTGGCAAACAAAACTAAATAAGCCTGGCAATTAGAGCGCATACTTACCAGAACAGGTTTTTCAGGTTTTTAAACTTTTCACGTGGCATATTCGGACACGCCGATTTTCACTAAGTCCCTTGACCCATTTGTGTGTGTGTGTGTGCTGGTCTTTCATTTAAATGACGCGCTTAATAGTTAATTTGGTGTTAACTCACGCGTTCAGTAAAAGAAAAAAGAAAACTTTTGTTTTGCTTCCTTGTTGTGATTGACATTCCAGCTCTACAGATGATTGCTTAGCGGAGGACATTTATGTTCATTTGAATTGATCTAAAGAAGGGCTTTAATGACAGAACAGATTTAAAAGAATTTATTATACATTTTATATCCTTATTGTAGCCACATAAAAATAATATCAAAGATTCTTATTAGAAATAATAGTAGACTTTTCGGCCATGTGTAATCTCTATGCCAAGATTTTTTATTGCCATTTATAGGTAGGTCGGGGTTTTAATCCCGCCCATATTTACTAGGGTGTCCCTATTTATGGTTTTCTTATCCTCACTCCAAGCCAATGTGGGATTGTTTCTTGTACGAAGCCAACTTCTTCATCATGTTATTTTATAATAGGTAGCATGTAATCTTGTTAAAGATATAGATTATTTTTTTTAAATAACAATGGATGTTCGAAAACAAAGTTCTTAGTAAGATGTTTGGTCCAAAAAGGGAATCGGATACTTGGGGCGTTGGGTAGGTTATAATTATAATGATGAACTACATTCCCTGTTCTTCACAATACATTGCTAAGATAATCAAGTCTTGCAGATTACGGTAGGAAGGACATGCAGCGCGAATGGGAGAATCTAGAACCGTGATCAGAGTACTAACTGGAATCCAACCCAATGGTAAGAGACTATTGGAAAGACCTATATGCAGATGGGAGGGTAGAATTAGAATAGACCTGAAAGAGATAGGTGGACTTGATAGAACTAGCTCAAGATAAGGATAGGGTGTGATGAGAGGGACTGGATAGAACTAGCTCAAGATAAGGATAGGGTGTGATGAGAGGGACTGGATAGAACTAGCTCAAGATAAGGATAGGGGGTGATGAGAGGGACTGGATGGAAGTAGTTCAAAATAGGGATAGGTGGCGTACTCCTGTAAGTGCGGCAATGAACTGATCTCCTAATACCATAGGATAAGTAAGTGATCAAGACAAATATTTTATAATTAAGATCACAACAACATAATATTTTAATAAACCCGAAACTGTAGCTTTTAACCAATAATATATACTCACGGCCACGTGATATAGGTCGTCAGGCTTAAAATAGACTGCATCACCGTTCATAGAGGAGGTAGGGGTTCGAATCTCAAACTAGATACACTTGGGTTGATTTTCCACATGTGATTTATCTCGGTAGATTTCACGGGTGGTTCGTCATGGGTTGTTTTCTGGACAAAAAAGGTTTGACATGATTGTAATAGTTCATAGTTTGTCCCCTTACCCTTAAACTAAGTATAAAAATGGACACTTAAAGCCAATAAATTAATATTAGGCTCATTATATTAGTGTGTTTGTGGTTGATCGAATAGAGTTCTGTTAAACCTTTCTTGCCCACATGTTGCCCCTGGTGGTTTTACTATCCTCAGCTTCATTATAATGTTGGTGAGCTTTACTTAAAACTTCCTTCCACATAAAGTCTGTTCGGCGTAGGAATTGTTTTCTGAAAGGCCCTTTTTCCTACCAGAAATCTATTATATAGTAGGATATTGATAGCAAAAAAAAACCTTTCAGAGAGTAATTCCTACTTACTCCTTTGATTAAGCTGCTAACAACCTTGGCGATAAACGTCTTATCAAAATGTTTTTTTCAATGGAATGAAAAATAAACTGAACTTATTCACAGGTGTTAAATTAATTTTAACCATGGTTTGGATTGAAATCGGTGTGTCCCAGACCTACTTTCGGTACTCCTTGTCCACTCAGACACGGGGACGGGTATGGCAATAACCTTTCTAGTCTGTCGGTCACGAGCGCGGTGAATCATGAAACTCGCACGCTTGGCTGGCAAGGTAAATAAAGGTGGACGGAGCGTGGTAATTTAAAACGGATGGCATCTATTTGGATTACAACAACAAAAAAAGACTAAACAAATCCTTCGATCTTGCCTATTTCTTTCGCCAGCGCCATTACAGTCTCATTAAAGAGAAACGAACAAAAACATATTTTAAAAACAGTAATAACACAGCTACAACTCAAATCATTAAATGCAAAAATCACCTTGACTGAGTTAATATTGATAAGTGTTAGAACAAATTTTTTACCCTCCTCGTTAAATCTTGGCAGCGATAAGCGTTGAATTACACTAATATGGTAGGGATGTGTATTGTAGAACTCAAAGAAAATGTAACCACATTTACTTGGAGGGAAAGAATGCGAAACGAATGAGGAAGAAACATCCTCAATATACCTGACTGAGATTGGATTCCCGAACCTCCCGTCATCGATAATCCAATCTAGGGAAAGAATAACACCCTAGAGCTTAGACCATTCGACGATAAATACAGGAATTACAGGAGAATTACGTGGAGGAAGAGGAGAGTAACTGGAAGAATCAGGGGATTTAGTGGGAGAAGGGTAAGGGAAAAAGTCTAGTTTTTTTTTTAATTCAGTGGAACGCTCAGATATTTTGTTCGTAATTTTCTATATTAAAAGTAGAAAGGCATAATCCAGTGTAAACTATTGCTTTTATCTACTACTCATGTGATTTTCCGAAGAGCAGGAACAAATCTTTCTTTATTAATTCTTGTGTAAGGAATATTTTTTAATTGCTTCAGTAGCCGAGTGGTCTAAGGCGCAACTCTAGTTTGACTGGTCTGCCGAAAACGGGGCTATCGGGGTTCGATGCCCGCTTGGGTATACAGATAATGTTTTTTTCCCAAATGGTTCCCCACTCTCCTTCCTCGCAAATGCGGGTAAGTTACCTTTAGAACGCTTCATACCTCACCTCTACCCTATTAAAGTAATGATCAGGTATGCGTATAACATGAATAGGTAGTAAGACGCGGTAATAGTAAAAATAACTTTTTATTGATTTGCAAACGAAATACTGGGGAAATGGTCTATAAAACCAAGTAAGGGTATTTCAAAACCTACCAAAAGTACCACCTTTGAGATAATAAATTAATAATAAATTAATGCTAACATAGAATATAAGAGTACCTAATATTCAAAGAAGTCTGTTTTCTATTTATGACTTTATTTATACATAGCTAATATTAGTTTATTAGTTTATGTATGAGGGTAACGTAGAGGAAATGCACCAGACTTAACATAAATATGGGATGCAGAAATCACAGAGAAAATTGTCACATGGTCTAAGGCGTCAGCCTTACAATATATTGGATTGTGGTTAATGATTCTTGATTGGGTGGCATTTAAGGTAGTTTTCTAATGTGATACAGTACTGTGGTTTTGCCATTTCATCAACAAGCTAATGTATGTGCACTTTTATCCTCAGTTATACCCCATAGTCATTAAATAGCTCCCGTAATTAAATGCTTGAACTAAAAAAAAAGGGAAAACTATGTGTGTAAAACCAACCCCTGTGAGCTCAATTGGTTATCTAACCCCAATTTCTTCAGTAGCTTAACAGTGAACTATTATAAGCTATAATCCTACTTTCGTAGGAAGAACAGTTTAGAAGATATAAACATTTTTTTTACTGTCAACATTGATAACATTTTATTATATTATGAAATATATTTTAAAGGTATTGATAATATATATCAAAAGTGACAGTTGCATATCAAATGACTAGACGTTTGAATAAATTAACATAATTTTAGTAACGATCATGCAAAATGAGACAGGTGAATTTTTATGAAATAAGTATAAAAATACCATTTCGAAAACAACAACTTCAAAGCGTGATATTTGTCTTTCATTATGGGTATTTACAGCGTACTTTCAGACCCAACTCATTATATTAATGAGTTGCAAATTGACTCAATTCTTGAACTGACACATCAACTGGTATATTGGCCACTAATTGCTTAATGGGAATTGAACCCTGGACACTCAACTCAATAGACAGATTCACTAATGTGATTTTATAAGTGTTGTAGTGTCATATTTTAACGTAGACCTACATAATAGAAATTGAACTCGTGCCACTAGATTGTGTCATATTACATGGGATCCCAAACTTTTTAAACAGAACAAGCCCTTGTACCCAGAACAAGTACAAGCTAAAACCATCATAAAATATTTAAACGAGTATTATGAGAATTAAATAACAACAGCTAAATTTTACAAATATTAATGTAGGTAACAAATTTCGTAGATTACACGTTCTGGCTTCGCTTTTGCCTTTGGCAAATGTTATTTACTCTTATTCAAATTTGAAAAAATTGTCCATCTTAGTTACGGATACTATTTTAAAGTGTGAAAAATAAATAAAGAATATTCTAAGCTTGCCTCATGGGACATGAGATGACGCTATGACGGAGCCTAGTTGGGAAAACGCTGCTATATTATCACACTATTCGTTACACAAACACACACACACACTCTTTACAAATACTGGTGGTACGTGGACTAAGTTGTCAGGAGGGAATAAAGTGAATTTATAGTGATCGAATTTTTTTTTTAATTTTGAGTCCTAGCCCGCACACTGGAGGTTGTTTTCCGTTTTAAATATTTATTTCACTGTGATTTTCTCATTCTCTGTCCATACTAAAGTAGATACACGTAATTTAAAATTACCCTCCTACAAACTATCAATTATATTAAGTCAGTGCTAGCCTTAGTGTTAAACGTATTAATAAAATAAATGTTACAACATAATAGTATGTATTTTCTCACGTGGTTCACTATAGTTTCGAACAAAATTTTCAAAAATATATTATCATTGAATTACAATACTATTGAATCTTTTCTCTTTCCTTAAACAAGTTTATGGTTCTATTTATCTTGCAAAATACTCGTCAAAAATCCATTTTTCAACAAAATCATTAAAGTTATTGTTTTTTTTTTGTTTGTTTTTTCAAAAATTCATAAAATATTCTACTTTAAATTTTATAGCAAGCATTAAAATTACAATTTCACTTCGAGGAATCATTATATAACAATTAAACATTAAGTTTAATTATAATACATCATACCCATTAAGTTAATGCATAGAAGCAAGTCCAAACAAATATAATTTTAAATTGTTTTTTTTAGTTTTAGGGAAGGGGGTGGACATAAAACGTCAAGGTCTATCAACCCCTAGAATTCGAGAATTTTCACAATTGCAATAATTTCTTTATATGCCCTATTATAAAGTAAAGCTCCTTTTATACATATATATATATATATATATAATTTTTATTAAAAACAAATACGTGTTATTTAACGATTCTTCAAAAAAAATATTTAAAAAATGGAAAGACCTACTTCCAACTAATTGACGAGGAAACAAGTTAATTTTTTTTATAAATGTCGGGCGTGGTCCACTTTACTTTGAATTGGTCCAGTAATTTGTGTCCCACCCTAGTAAATGGTGGTCTCACGAACACCAACATAGAATTATTACACCTTAAAACAGCGAAGTGTATTTATTTTAATCAATATTTTTCTCTGACGCCTTAAAGTAAGCTAAATTACTGTATTTTATTAACACCTAAAACATCCCACGCTAGCTTCGCAGCTTATATATATAATTTTTTGAATTTTTACATATCAGGCTTAGGATTGTATTTTATATTAAAATTTGAGTTATTGTATAACACAAAAAGAGAGATTTTAATTCTCTAAACTGCTTTTAAAACCAAAATCAGGCAAAAACGTTGCACATTTTAAAGGGTGTAACTAACTACCACACAATGCTATTGGTCAAATTAAAATTCCCTTAGCAATGAAACTATTTACGATATTAAAATGTTTACTTGACTTTCTCTCTTAACATTTGATATGTTATTGTTGTGTGTGTGGTTTTCTTTTTTTAAATCCTTTGACTTACTTTATGTATGTATATATATTTAATATTTAATATTTAATATTTAATAATAATACTCCTGTCCCATTTGAACGTAGTTCCTCACACTATTATGCTTATATTGTATGTATTAGACCCCATTCGTGAATTTTTCCAGATCAAGAATTGGGCAAATTAATGCCCATTACATAAAGTGGCCTCTCCTCTTGACCTTTTCCCGAAATGAGCAAAAAAAAAAACCCAATCCAATTCGTGAAATGTGCAGCTCAGTCCATCGACTGGCTAGTTCATGAACTGGCCAGCTCAATTCATGAAATGGACGAGTTTTTGCCCGGTCCGTGAAATGGACAAGTGAAGAACAAGTTGTTGTTTTTTAAGTTGATTTTACCTTTAATTGTTTTATATGGAAGGTTAGGTTAAATTAGGTTAGATCAGTTTAATATAATATCGTAAAATGAACTTCAGTTAAGTTTGTAGTAGATAGTACAACAAGGCCGTAGCCAGCCAATAATTTCAGGGGGGGTTTGGTGGGCACATCCCCCAATTGCTGGAAGCTAGAAACATTTTTTAAATGATAAACAGTTCTAGAAGCTCTCTGAAGTGGTTTTTTTCATGGTAAAATTGCTCACTAACTGCCAAAGGCTTGGAAAAATTCTAAATATTAAACACTTTTTGAAGCTTTGTGAAATTTTTTCCATGGTAAAATAACCCCCAAAATGCCGAAGGCTAGGAAAATTTATAAATATTTAACACCTCTAGAAGCTCTCTGAAGTGCTTTTTATGGTAACACAGCCCCCTAATTTTAATACTGTTCGAATCATAAATAAAGCCATATATATTTTGTTCATAAAATTTCGCGGGGGGTTTGAACCCCCAAAACCTCCCCCTGGCTACGGCCTTGTAGCACAATAAGTTTCAGATCATGAAAGGAGCAAGAGTGAATGCAATTGTTGCTCACGTATGTGAGATAATCAGGAGTAGAGGCCAGTTCACGGAATGGACAGAGATTTCCCCGAGTCATGAACTGGGAAATTTCACGGATGTGGTGTAACATATTCACATGCCTTCACTTCTTTCCTCCTTACTACATTACTCGCCTTGTTGAGAATACCCCGGGGTACATTTATTACTGAGCCAAAGTGGTTGAGTGGTTTGTACCGACAGGGCGGAACTATCGTCCTGTCACCACTTCCTGAACATCAAGACCACTTCTCAGTCAGTTATCTGTACCATATTTTACGTCCTCCATAACGTTTCTAGCCAGTGCTGTAAAAAAAAATATCCCGTGGTCTAGATGGTGTATGGTGAAATTCACTCTTACCCGCCATTATACAGAACTCATTGTAGTTTCCTTGGGAATTCCGTTTTGTCATGTTTAATATCTTGGATTATCGATATTGCTTATCGGTAACGTAGCGGGGAGTGAAGTTAGGGTTTCCTATTTTAAATAGTTTTACGTTTGCTTAACGAGTTTTATAGATATTTTAATGAAACAAAGAAATCATAAATTATAAATAATGTATCCTTTGTTAACCCTTGAAGGCGATAATCTTACCTTTTATGGTTGTTTTATGGCGCAGATTATGAGATAGCACCATAGTGTAGTCCGTCTAGGTAAGTCTACTATCTTTCAGGGTAAACTATGTGTGTAACTTCACTAACATTAATTTATATCTTTAAGTAGTTTTTCTATTCTCATATATTTAAATTGAAAATATCCCCAAAAACGCTCCTTATTTGGGTAGTTATTGAAAATGGCTGGGTGAATAATTCCTAAACTTATGATAAACGGTCCATGCGCCAACAAATCCATCGTAAATAAGTAAAAAATAAAGAAGAAAGAAAATTATATTTTTTAAAGTTCAATCAAGGCTATGCAGGGATATACAAGGCGATAAGAGCGTAAGCGTTGTGGGTATGGAGATACGGAAAAGGGAAAATATAAGAAGGGTATAAAGAATCTGTTGTATTGGACAATAATACTGGCCAACCATTACGATGAGGGAAAGGAGATATAATCTTCTAAGAGCTGGGGAAAGGGAACTATCAGAAGAAGGTAAACAAGCAACGTAACAGGGTGCTTTATTGACCAATTTTCATAGTAAGAGCCTCATATGTCATCTAGAAATGCTATTAGATATACTCTCACGCATTCATACGTCAGGTCATGTGATCTGCAGCTGTCACTTTCGATCAATATTATCAATACCTAAAAATAAAACAGTAGTAATATAGTAAAATGCTATCAGGGTTGGCAGAAAGAATATGTCCTTTATAAAAAAAAAATGGGCTTTATAACTTATGTTATTATTTTCATTAATTATTATTTATAAACATTTTCTTCCTTACAACCTGTGTGCACTGCTGGCGGAATAAACGAACACAACCTTTTTCTCTAGTCAAACAATTGATCTTGGGGTTTGACATGTCAATGGCGGCTTTAATTTTTCTTGATTAGTACATCAACTCGACGGTTTATATTATAGGCACATGGCATGCAAGATAACTTGGCTCTATAAGAGATACAGCACTTGTTAATTAATCACTGTGAAAAAAGAGAAACCCATGTGTTATTTCTTATAATTTTTTGTGGCCGTCCCGTTAATACTTTTTGAACCTTGAGCTGAGCTAAGGTGTATGATTAATACTTCTTTTTATCAAATATTTTAACATGATCACAGGCTTATATAAAGCCTGGAGTTTTTTCCTCAAAGCCTTTTCTTCATCCTTTTTCAGAAAGTATGACATACCAGCTGTAAGTTACCAAAAATTTGATTGGAAAGCGGCTCGTTAAAAGGGTTTGGATTGGGTTTCTTTGAATCAAATGTCTTAAAAATTGAGGCTTATAGATTCAAACTGCAACCTTTAATTATATATAGGCCTATATAGAGCAGGTAGTTGACAACGGGGTCATAGGCCAGTCGTCCTCGGTGGTCTTGGGGTAAAGTGCTCCCCTCATGACCCGATGTTCGTGGGCTCAAACCCAGCCGGGGTCGATGGATTTTTCTCTGGTATTAAAAATACATATCAAAACTTCCTTCGGAAGGAAAGTAAAGCCATCAGTCCCATGTAAATTGTGGCATGTAAAATAACCATGGAAGGTATGTGAAAATAACTATCTCGGCAAACTTTCTAGGATATTTCGCTATAGCTCATAGAAATTCTCGTGTGCTGATATAATGTAAGCTCAGAAAGTGCACGTTAAATACCCTATATAAATAACATCTTAGGCCTGTTCAGGAATTGTAATATTGTGTCCAAGTGTGGACCATTGAGTTCAGGTGTGATTCTCGTGTGGACTAGCGAGTGCAAGGAAATCGGTCAGGCCATTTGAGTTTTAGCATGGGAAGTGTTCATGGAGTCTGGGCTGGCGTGGTGAGTTGAGCGTGTGAACTAGTGTATTGGAGTTTTAGTGTGGGAAGTGTTCATGGAGTCTGGGTTGGCGTGGTGAGTTGTGCGTGTGAACTAGTGTATTGGAGTTTTAGTGTGGGAAGTGTTCATGGAGTCTGGGTTGGCGTGGTGAGTGGTGCGTGTGAACTAGTGTATTGGAGTTTTAGTGTGGGAAGTGTTCATGGAGTCTGGGTTGGCGTGGTGAGTTGTGCGTGAGAACTAGTGTATTGGAGTTTTAGTGTGGGAAGTGTTCATGGAGTCTGGGTTGGCGTGGTGAGTGGTGTGTGTGAACTAGTGTATTGGAGTTTTAGTGTGGGAAGTGTTCATGGAGTCTGGGTTGGCGGGGTGAGTTGTGCGTGTGAACTAGTGTATTGGAGTTTTTTTTAGCAACGTGTTTTACTACCTATTAAGTTTATAAGTGTATGTCCTAATTATTCTAATGAGCTAGGGATGAGAAAGTTTGAATTTAGATAATGTGTTCCCACATTTGCGTGAAGGGAGAACGGAAAACCATTTAAGGATAACCACGCTTAGTACACCCGACCGTGATTCGAACCCATATCTCCATGTAATCAGAAGTATTGTCTATTGCGAGAGTGATGCCTTATACCATGCGGCCACCAATGGGTGTGTTGGAGTTAAGTGAGCTATACGAGTGAAGAATATGATGACTTATGACCTTTTTTTATAAATTGTGTTGGAAATGAGCATTATTAGTGACTTATTTAAATGATTATGGATTACTTATGATTTTTGCTTTCCCATGTATTTTCCGGAACATTTTACCGCAGGAACAACCATGGCAAACATTTGGCCGTTTCTTGATGGTATTTTATTTAACGGTGAGAGCTTATCACGACTACGCCCAACCCCTAAGCTGAAAGTCCCCCCCTCACCCTTATCTCTGTCCACGATTGTTTATTCAATATATTCGCAGCTACCCTTCATATCTGAAGGCCGTATCCTCCACCCAAAACCTGAGGACGTGCGGCGCCGTGGATGATAGGAACCCATGAAACACCTTTTTCAGACAAGCTATAGATAAATTATTGTGATCGTTAAAATTTTCGACCTCGAGATTACGAAGAGTATTCACGTTTTATGTGCCCCAAAACCCCCCAAAAATAGATTCTATAATAATTTTGTCTGTCCCTGAGCTTAGATCTGAAACAGATGTACTTTGTTCAAACTTGATATTTAGATGTTATATGATTCTACCTGATTTTTTTTTTTTACCGCAGTTCTTAAATTAAGTGTAGTTTACCGATGAGGGATATTTGAAAATTTGATTTTTTTTAACAGTTTGAAAATTTCTGTTTGGAATTTATATTTGAAGAATATTTATTTTGATTAACAATTATTCATATTTTCTGAGGAAAACATTCTTAAGGGTGCTTACAAAAAGCCTAGTTTTGAAAATTTTGCTCAAAGTCTTAATACGCTATATGAGAAACGATTGTGTATTGCCATTTATTTACCTATTTACTCAATAAATTTATCTAATCATCGTTTATGTGTTTGAGTTTATTACTAAAATGTACAGAGTTAACTCTACTCAGTGACTTTTGAATGGTACTTATATCAATTTATGTTTATTGCTTTAATATTTCGTGTGCATTCTTCATAGAGTTTAATAAATACAGTACCCCGATATCTTTAAAGTAGATCTCTATTCATACGGTGAGGTGTGAATGGACAATGGTTGTATAATCCAAGCTATCTTCTTAAAACTGAGAGTTAATTTATGTGTTAATTAAAATGAGGAAGCTATTTACTCTTATGGAGAATCCCCTGCAAAAATTACAGGCTTCATTTCGATATATTAAGAGTTTTATTTGCAGCTATCAAGATATTTGATGAAAAAATTATGCTTGCTCAACAGCTCTTCAGTACGCCAATAATCTCCTCTTAAGTATTTACCTGCTACCCGGGTCTAAGGGTCCAGTATAAACGCAGTGCCCAAGGAAAATAAAACGAGAATACCACACACATAATAAAACAAAATCTAAAGTATCTTATTTCCAGTAAAAGCCATATGATTACTTTGTTAATCCAAAACTGACTGGGATGTTTTAAAAATTATGTCCTTGTTCAAAATTATCGAATACATTTTGGTCCAATCATATTTAATCAATTTTGAACATAATATTCAAAAAAAGCTAAGTACCTTTTACAAAACAGTTAATAATTCAAATGTACTATATTTAACAAATTTTAAAGCCTTAAGAAGCCAAATGAACCTATTTTCAATGCTCATTTATTTTAATTAATAAACAAAACAAAAAAACATATTTTTCCTTTACTTTACTTTTATTTATGTAAGACAATCCTTCAAACAAGTTAATTACAACACATTTAATTAGAAAAGCGTAGAGTGTACTTAAAAGAATTGTACAGTGGCTAATTCCCAAAATAATTTATATTCTTCTAACAACTAATGGCGTACAAACAACAGCCTTTGTGCGCAGAAGGCTCTTTATCAAATCCTTGAATATTGCATTTCTAGTAACACGATCTCCGGTAAAATAATGTAATTATATATAACATGCACTTTGTAAACAAATATATCACTTCACATTAACTTAACCTAGGACATCCTGCATCAATAATTAATCCCCGATGACAGTAGTATTTTTTAGTTGTAAGAGCTACCTTTTCCCCCCTATTTAATACGTTTTCAAAGAAGGGTTGCCTTAAATTATTAGGTATGGATGAGAAGGCTTTGCTAAAGGAAATGTTCCCGCATTATTATAGAGAACGTATATGATGGTTATATCGCAGTGGTAGATCGCATGTGTGCAAAGTCATCTCCCAGGGACCTTATTAATGACTTAATTTTCTAAGGCATCACCCTCCCAATAGACAAGACTGCCGATAACGGAGAGCTCAGGGTTCGAATCTCAGTCTGGTGTACTGACGGTGATTTTCCTAAGTGATTTTCCACTCTATCTCCATGCAAATGCGGGTAAACTTCCTTTAAATTCAACCTTCCTCATCCATATCTCAATAGCGTAGTTAATACATATGCGTATAGCCTGAACAGGTAGTAACCCCGCAGTGCTAAAAAAATTGATCAAATTTGAGTAGTAGGGATGAGATCAGCTAAACAAATGTGTGCCAGCATTAGCGTGGAGATAGTATGGGAAAACCAACTTCAGCTCACTTGGCTAGAACTCGGTGGTACGTGAAATTTATTTTTGGTGGGGGTAAGTCAAAGCTTACTGGTAATGATTTTTTCTCACAACGTGTTGACATTTTAAATTAAATAAATTTAAGTTTTCTTTTTTTAAAAAATCACTAAACAAATCTACAAATAGAAATAATATTAATAATACAAGTTTTTAATTAAACTTAACCAAGTGATGGCATTACTTGTCACAAAATAAATAATAAACAATACAAACAAAATAAGCTATGTTTTTCTTCCCTCATATTTAACCACAATTATTATTGTTTACCAAACCACGCATTAGAAAAAGTTATTTTTTTCTTTCCATCCCACTGCATAAATGTAATGTCACTAGGCCAATGTGCTCCTAACCATTTAATTTCAAGTTTTTCTTGCAGTTTTGGTAAATAAAACTATGTTTTTAATAAATAATCTACTTTACTAACATTAATTAATCACTTTCACTCGTCACCTAACTTATTTGGTCTTAACACACGCTAATACACGCTCAAACAAAATATAAACCTTATTTATCGAATCGGGGGCCCGCCTTGACCAGCCCGAGAATTACTAGGAAGCGTGGAGTGGAATGGACTTGAGAGATATCTCCCACTTGATGAACGAGCTTACCTGGGAGGGGCTGGCCCATGTTAGCTTATCCCTGGACTTTGGAGTCTCAAGCGCTGCTACAGTCCTCTTGGGACTGGGATATTGTAAGTATAAAGAAACCGAATAATTCACTGTCTGTAGAATGCTGGTCCACTTCGTAATGATTTTTTTTTATAAAATATATTACAAAATAAAAAGAATTAAAAAAATATGTTGAAAAAGTGTTGGTGGATCCGGGCCCCTGTCGCTCCTGTGGCTCCTGTGGCCTCTGTGACTCCTATGGCCCCTGTGGCCCTTGTGGCCCCTGTGGCTCCTGTGGCTCCTGTGGCTCCTGTTGCTCCTGTGACTCCTATGGCCCCTGTGGCCCTTGTGGCCCCTGTGGCTCCTGTGGCCCCTGTGGCTCCTGTGTCCCCTGTGGCTCCTGTGGCCCCTGTGACTCCTATGGCCCCTGTGGCCCTTGTGGCCCCTGTGGCTCCTGTGGCTCCTGTGGCTCCTGTGTCCCCTGTGGCTCCTATGGCTCGTATGGCCTCTGGCGTATATCCTGAACAGGTAGTAAGTAGTAAGACACGGTGATAAAAAAAAGATTGATTAAATTTGAGGAGCAGTGATAAGATCAGCGAAATAGATGTGTGCCAGCATTAGCATGGAGAGAGTACGGGAAAAACAACATCAGCTCACTAGAGTTCGTAACATAATCTCCATGCGTTCTTAATGGCAATAAAATGCGATGCGAGTTTAACGCGTTGAGACCGTTTGTCCACCACTGTTGTGAAGTGTTTGAGGAGGGCAAGAGTACAGGGGTTGCGTTCTATGGTTCTTTGGTTCTTTGCACACCTCCGCTTAGTTCTCCTCATACCCTGAGGCTCAGAGGGGCTTCAAGCCCAAACAATTACCAAGTAGTTGAAAGGCAAAGGAAGGGGAGTAGGGTGTAGAGAAGATTTAATCAAAGCCGCGCAAGTCTACAAGGGACACATAATAGTCTCATTTGGTGTCCCACCAAGTTTGAAATTGAGGAACATAGTTAGGTTGAGTTTCTTATTATATACTTAAAAATTAAATTTTAAAAATATGGATGGACGTTTAATACGTCGATCTCTGCGAATAAGGTTTGATACAAGTTGGGTTATTAGCTTTAGGGATTGTATTGATTGTAAACTTGTAACAAAGAGGAATACACTTCACAATGTTGTCACTGGACAAGGTAGAATACAGTTCTCACATTACAATGCTGTCACTGGCTAAAGAGAAATATAATTCACACTTTACACTGCTGTCACTGGACAAGGAAGAATACAGTTCTCACATTACACTGCTGTCACTGGCTAAAGAGGAATCTAATTCACACTTTACACTGCTGTCACTGGACAAGGAAGAATACAGTTCTCATATTACAATGCTGTAACTGGCTAAAGAGGAATCTAATTCACACTTTACATTGCTGTCACTGGACAAGGAAGAATACAGTTCTCATATTACAATGCTGTAACTGGCTAGAGAGGAATCTAATTCACACTTTACACTGCTGTCACTGGACAAGGAAGAAATAGTTATCATTTTACACTGCTGTCACTGGCTGGCAATAGAGGAATCTAATTCACACTTTACACTTTGGTCACTAGAAAAAGAGTTTATGAATACATTTCCAATAAAATCATTCGTTACCACCCGATCCCTCAAACTAAGTTTTATTTTATCATATCTCTTTAAGGGAAGGTGTGAAATGTCCAATGCAATTTTATAAAATTATATCATCATTCTAAATGATGTACCCCTTTCTTTCCACTCAAATATGGATTCGTTTCCTCTCAATTCTATTGGTTGGATAGCAAAAGACAAGAAAAAACAACAATAAAAAATCGTCACATAACATTGAATGGAGAATGAGGAGAAGTTTTGAAAAACCAGAGAACACACCAAGACATATATGAGAGGACAAATATTAATATCCTGTAAATATATAGCCTACGCGTGATACTGAATTATAATCTATTATTCACTCGAACCGAACTTTAAAGACCGGACCAAACATATTGCTACCATAGTCAGAATGAGGGGACAAAGGGGAATCCCCATTTCACCTGCTGTCAGCGAGGGGAAGAACGTCATCTGGTTATTTTGGAGGGATATTAAATTTACTTTTTCTGTTGTTGTTGTTGTTGTGGTTGTTTGCTTCAAAGTAGGTATGACTTTCAACTTGAGTTAATTAACTAACAACAACAGAGACCAAACCTACAAAGTCTTATAATGACCACACATGGAAAATTATAATTGGTCTCACCCACTAGTCTGAATTTACTAGTTTGACAGCTCTACTTTGAGCCTTGTTTGAAGGTGTTGATTTTTATGGACACGATTGTTTATTTATTTCTAAACAAAGTTAGTTTCTTATTTGAACATTTGCATACTAATTATTTTTAAATAACTTTTCTATCATTTGAACCTTTTCTGAAATACTGAAATGTGTTTAAGATATACTCATGCATACTCAATTCATGTAATCTGCAGCACCCATTTTTGACATATCTATCTATATTTAGACAGATATAAATTTGAGTTTAATAATATTTTGCACTCTACAATAATGTTTTGTATTCAATAAGTTTTCTAAGGCCAAATTAAGTTTGAGGAAAGAGCAATTTGCCTAGCTTATTTTAATGATTTTATTTCAATGATTAAAATTGCAAGAGGTAAAATGTTTGGCTGGATTCAAATCAGTTATATGTTGCAGGATTGAATAATTTATCTTCTTTAGAATCAGGAATGTGTTAAACGGGGTGAAAAATTGACTACTTCTAAGTCCAGTATATGTTACAGGTGTCAATGATTCAAGTCAAATACATGTTACAAGGGTCAATGGTTGGCTATATCCAAGTCAGGTAAATGCCACAGAGAATCAATAATATTTACATTAATATGAAATTCCTTCGTGTTATCATATAACAAAATATTAGTATATTAGTCACTAAATATATTGACGCTGTAAAAGAGATATTTACATTTTAATTGCAATCCCATAGTAATGAGTTTCTCCTATCTAGTTTCACAGACACTTCACGTTGGGCCCAAAATGTGCCCGTTTAGTGATATTCTGAGTAGAAATGGGATGCTTGAATCCTCTAATCCCTTGAATCCTATGGTATTCGAGAGATTCGATATTCGTAAGGATTTCAAAAAGATAACTCTAATATAATTACGAGGCCCTTGACTTGAAATCCCAATCTAAAGCAATTGGTAACAGTAATTATTATATAGACATGTGTAATTTGGAAGATCACACCAAAATATGTATTAATATAATTAATTTACCGAAAGAGGGTTATCTTTTTGTTGATTTTTTGACTTAACAGCTATGAAAATCAAAATAACGTTTGTCAGTTGTACCAAGCCTTTAACAACATTTTCAATATTCAATTTTAAATATTTTTATTTAACTACAAATTGTAGTTTCAAAGATACAAGGATTCCAATTTGTGTTAGAGATTTGAAAGAAAATTTAAGAATCAGATTTGATTAATCTTATATGATTCGGCCCATCTTTAGTTCCGAGATGTCATTATCAATAACACTTGTCGTTCAAATTATGTGTGTTATACATCTATTTGATTTTATATTTCCCACTCCAATCAAATTATTGCCAAAATCATTACACACACATTCTCACACATTTTAATGTCTTAATTAAAGGGAGCCCTTAGTTTACTGCGCAACATTTGAAATGAATGGTTTGGATTGAATAAAAATATTCAAACGTTCTAATAGACCCCTAAATAAAGATAAAATTAAATTTATATATAAAGGTTGTGGCTGTCGTTAAGCCAGACAGTAATTCTAAGGGCCGGTTGCACAAACAATAATCAGTGGCTTGATCAGAGATCAGATGTATGTTGATCTCCAATCAGTGTCTCAAACCTCATTTTCAGTTGCACCATTAACGATTAGGACGTGATTGTCGATCAAATCTCTGGTCAAGTTAACCAGCCAATTTTCTCCCATCAACTGTTTGATTCCCCGATCAGTGTTTTGATGATTAACATAACCTGTAACTTTTATGTTCTTGATAAATATAATTTGTACTTTATAATCTTTATTTACTATGTAGGCCTAATATTTAATAAGTATATTTATATATAATTCAATTTATTTTTAATGTGAGTTTGATTCATAAATGTGAAGTATGGAGTCTTCAGATGAAGTTTTTAATTTATATAACGAGGTTATAGAAAATGTCCAAGTTCCAAGACAACTACGAGAAAGATATGAACCTTTCTTTAAATATAGCAATAGAGAATGTGAGATGAGCTTTAGATAAATTAAAGTTGGGACTTCAGGATTTCTTTTCATTCATTATGTTATTTTGAAATAATATAAATACTTTAAAAGCTCATTTTATAACCTAACTATAATAATACATTAATACAAACGTCTATTAATAATTTCAAACAAATTTACGTGTATTAATTAAACAAATAAAGATAAAAAAAGACATTCACAAAGCCAATCTGGTGTATACTTTAGGCTATGTCACAACAGTCAGCTGTTCGAAACTAGAACTTTTTACAACGTTGCCATGTTAGTTTTATTTGATTCTGCGGTCAAATCTGTGGTCAGCTGATCGGAGTTTTTGATCTCTAGTTTACTTTGTTGCAACCCACATTTTTCTTGATCTATGATTAAGCTGATTGACAATCCGGTGATTGAAGAATCAATATGATGTTTGTGCAACCGGCCCTTAATCTTTGCCTTACGACATTTGATGGAAAGAAGGTTTGAATATGAGAAAGACTTGGTAATGGTATTATTGGATGTGGGTAGAGCATATGATAGTGTGGATAGAGATAAAGTTTGGAAAGTTATTGGGGAGGGAGAAGTAGAAAGAAGAGTTGTAATTAGAGTGAAGAATGGAATGAGAATGGAAGAAATTAAAGGAGGATGAATGGTGAAAGGATAGAGCAATATGAAGACATTTTACTAAAATGACACGGCCGCAGGCTGGAAACAGTTGATGACGATGATTATTAAAAGTGTCATCCTTCTAGGCTTAAGAATTTTGGTGCAACTCATATCGATGGTAAATCGGTCTAAATCCTAAAGCTTTGCTTATATGTAAAAAGGAATAAAATACACCCACTGTGTGTTGCACATCCTGTGTTTAGGTACACCCGAAGAATGTAGAGATAATCCGTGTTTCATTTTTCTATAATTCTTAGTTTTTGGAGATTATCGGATATACAATCACGCAGCATAGGCCATCAGGCTCAAAATGAATATGAAACGAAATGATAGGTCAATAAATTGTTGTAGAAATACTATATCAAAGATCATAAATGAAAAAAATATACCATGCTGCTTGCTTACTCTATGACATTAGGTACCAGGAACACTGTTACAAAAAAATCAGAAAAGAAAAAAACATTGTTCCACCAAAGAGGCAGAACATAAGAATCAAATTCATTTTCAAAGACCTGAATCAAAAAGTATATATATTTGTATATATCTCAGGAATTACTGCTTTTAAAAAATAGATTTAAAAAAAAAGATTTGTATCCATAATAGTACTACAACTTTACAATGTTAAGTTATTTCGAGGAGAAATGATTAAAATTTGAAAACTCCCCTCATGTAAGGAACCCTCAAAGTCATTTTCATGAGAAAATGAGAGTTGCCATCTTGTCTATAGTAATAAACAGACTCTAGATGTAAAATTTAATCAAAATTGTTAGAGTGGATTTTGAGAAAAATATTTTTTTTTCTTCTCTTTTTGCCCTTTCGATTTTTCTGACGATCATTTCTCTACGAGGTGTAGAGAGATAGTAAATATGGGCTGAGGTGCACATACTAAATATTCCCTAGTACATATGCAAACTGGTTGTCATGTAGTTTAAAGCGTTAAACTCTGAATCAGTTGCCTTTTCGTGGAATAATTTGTTTGTTTGTTTGTTTGTTTGAATATTGAATTTAAATGCAAATAGAATCAAATTAGTATTTTAACTACCAATCCGAATAAGAAACAAATAATGAGCCCAAACTATAATTTATTTTTGGATTAAAATTTAATTTATAGCTCTTTCTTGGATGGTGCATTCAGTGGACAATAGTACAATATATTCATAACAATTAACCACTGTTTACTTAGTTTAAAATGGTATGTTTTATATTATATGTAAGAACTCCAAAAAATAAGCAAGATGTGCTTATCCTTGATTTCCCCATAACATCTGTTCCCAGATTCAGCTTTCTAAAATTATTAGATTTGCAGTTCTAGCGCCTACAGACGAGCATACAAACACAGGCAAAATTAAAACATATTTTATCCATATGATTATTTATTTAATTTTGATTATGATTTAATTATTACTTTCTCTAAGATGAAAAAGTAATATGATTTTATACTTTATTTCATAAAGAAATATTTTGTAGTCACTTAGATCTTAGATCTTGAACAACGTTTATAAGTTACGTAAATAATTAATCTCATTTAATCAATTTAAAAGTTAATCATATTATAATTTTTGAATTAAAAATAAATGATTTATGTATATCAGTTGAAGACTTGTAGTTATTAAATTATATAATGCGTGAAATCCACTCCCAAAACACATGTATATTAGGATTGTATTAAAACTTATACATGTTTTGATTGGGTTTCAGATTTTTACAGGAAGATAAGGATGTACCATGTAGCAGTGTTGATAATAATTTATGGCGTTTGTCAAATAATCTCTGAGCTTTTATGGACACCACATGGCAAGTACTAGAAATACATATTTATTTCACATCAATTATTAATGATGATGATGATAATAAAATCTAAGATTGATTATGATAATAATATTTAAGATTGATTATTATAAGTGTTATGTTTTTAAACAGTTTTCTTTTCAGGTTGGTACAGTTAACAGAACGGATTGAAAATAAGGATGTTTGTGTATATTATGATTTAAAGGGAATTTTTGTGACTTTAGTTAAGAATGATTATTCATATAAGAGCTTACTTCTATAGAATGTGTTGTTGGTTTAATTGCTTCACTTCAAGATAACTACTTTGACTAATTATCAGTATAAGACTTACTAAATATTTTATAATAAAACACTAAGGCTTAATATTCTGAAAATTGAGAAATGACACCTGGACACGGGAATCGAACCCGGGACCTTTAGATTTATATGAGTGAAGAATGACCCTGGGCGCGGTACGAATCCTGGATAGCCTAGTGGTTAGAGCATTGGCGTACTAAGTCAAAGGTCCCGGGTTTGATTCCCGTGTCCAGGTGTCATTTTTCAATTTTCATAATATGATATCTAGATGGAGTAATCCTCACTAAAATCATAAATAATAGCATTGGCTATTTGATTACTAGGGCCTAAGCCTAACCGCACATAAAAACATCAAGCTAGGACCTATTTCTAATATATACTAAGGGTTTTTCCTTAAATACTCCACACAACTCACATTATTGTAAGTAGTAATTTTACTAAGTCCGATTAATGCTGAGTGCTAGTGAGCGCGAATTTAGTGCGCAAATTTTGCAGTTTTTACAGCATAAACATTTTTTGAACAAAATAAATCAAATTTTTCTTCTATAGAAACATATAGTTTAGTTTTCTGCACGTGCTAATCTCAACAGTTTTTGAATATCTGGCATGAGCATGGTGGCATTTGGTGACAAACTTTTTAAATTAAGAGAAAAAGCTGTCATTAAATTCCAGGACACCCTTGACAGATATTCAAAGACTGTTGAGATTAGCATGTGCATAAAACTAAACTATATGTTTCTATAGAAGAAATATTTGATTTATTTTGGCCAAAAATGTTTATGCTGTAAAAACTTCAAAAATACTTCCCTAAGATCACGCTCACTAGCACCCCATCTTAAGTTAAAATATGTCATGCCTTGTAAAGTCATCTTAAACAGAGAACTATTTACGGCCTAGTCATCTGGTCTGTCCACATTATTTTACTCTAATAGGGTATAATTGAGAAAGCTAGAGTTTTAGAATAAATATATCGACATTTGTGTGGCGGGAGAGTGGAAAAACATTTAGGGGAAAGTACACTCTCATCAAATCCAGTTGGGAGTAAAATCCCTACCTAACCACCACTGGAAAGCCAGACCAAAGAAAGTGACGTCTTGGTGTTTATCCATGAAGTGGGTTAACAGACTACCAGCATTCTGTGTGGGTTGAAACCCTCTCTACTTTTACTAGAAAACCTAGAAACTGTTTATCTTAATATTAGTATGTCCCAATTATTAGTGTGTTGATGGTGAATAATAATGCATTTTGATAATGTTATAATTTCAAGAAAGTATGTTTTTGACATTCACTATCCTATCTCTTGGCCTACATTATGATATAAGTCTACATTATTGGTAAGATCATGTTATTATTTCAAATAGATTGCTTGCATAACGCACGCAAGACTAAAAATATCCACCTTTTGACCCTTTGCCCTAAAACTAGCAAATGTAGTTGTAGAAATCCCTCCTTCATTTTGTTTGGCTGATCCTAGTTTAAGTAATAAAAGCCTTAACAACACCAACTAATATAAAATAACGTTGGTAATTTATTTGATGTTAGTATATAGTGGCACTCATCAAATAAAACAGTTAAGTACCAAACTATCTATTCATACAGCATAACATAATCTAATAACGCAAACATAGTGACTCAAACTAACGTCAATTTGGCGGATAAATGTTCGCGGAGGCCTTGTGATCGCAAAGTTGTCAGTCATAATAAATTTGGACGCACGCAAAGTCTAGCGTCTGACTCCATAGCGATAGCTAAAACGTTTTGCGCCGTGGTAATAGTAGCCCTGCGGTAATAGTAGCCCTGCTGCTTTATCTACTGATTAAGGACGGAGAGACCATTGAGAAGGAAAACCGATGTAAAATAAGCTACTATCGGGGAGTTAACCTCTATTCTTGTTGCAACATTATTTCAAACTAAAAAAAAAAAAATTTGTTTTAAGAATTGTTGTGAGCTCTTAGCCTTTAAGAAACAAGAAAAATCTTAAATAAGTCAAGTTGCGAGAGTAGATACCAATATAAGCTAATTTTACCACTTATCACATATAAAAGAAGTAATAGTTGGTTTTTGGCTTGTGAGCATGTGGCCAACAATGAATACTTGCTGTCAGCTGTTTAGAAACATAACATTAGATTATTTTTAAGTTGGGCATGTTTGGATAGTCTAAATTGCTTTTTATTTACTTTACATTAATAACAAGTGAAAGTATTCATTATTATAATTATTATGTTTACCTGAAAGGATTACAATAAATATAGTTTTATATTAACCCTCCCCATCCCCAAAAAAGGCCGATGTGATCGATAGCGCTTGCCCCCCAAATATCCAATCTATAAACAGTTTAATTCTAAGTACTACCGTTTGACCACAGGAAACTCAGCTCTCCATTATACTATTTGAACCTTAAGACTTCTTGCACCAAATCATATATTTTTTATGAACATTTATTCCTTAGCTAGCCTGCAAATATATTATCAATGTGAATGTTACAGACCCACGCACTATTGATTGGTTCCTCGTCCGAAATCCGATATATTTGTTGATCATATTGATGACCTATCTTTATTTCATCCAATACCTAGGACCAAAACTTATGAAGGACAGAAATCCTTTCGATCTCAGTAGACTAATCATGATTTTCAACGTAACTCAAATAGTCTACAATGTTTGGATGTTCAATGAGGTGGGTTATTTTTATAATATTAGTAATATTTGGTTTAGTTAATTACTAACACATTTGTATAGCTATAATTATGAACGTTTTATTCTACCTTAGTGGTGAAACATGGCTTATATAAAGCATTGCCGGTCATCTAGCACTCTATTTACGTCAATTTTAAGATATAGATTTGATATTGGTTACTAAAACCTGCCCAAATTTTATATATATATATATACATATATATATACATATATATATACATATATATACATATATATATACATATAGACGTGATATATATATATATATATATTATACACACTTATATTTTCTTTCATCCTCACGTCTTAAATGTATGCCTTTTCTACTCTATATCACAATTCCAATCCACCTCCCACTTCCCACATTTTATTTGTTACATAAGGGAGCAAACTTTGAATTTCGATGCATGTAAAAAATAGTAGACCATGGAAGTATATGATTGAAAATTGCATCACCCGAAAATACAAAATAAGTGGTTTTCATCCCTCAGCTGTGTTGTGAATTATTAAAGTATATATATAAAATTCCATTAAAAAGAATGATCCAAAGAAAAATTATTTTATAAAATAATAAAATAAATAGATTCCATCCTAAGACATCTCTTCAGTGATATCACTGTATAGACGATGCTTAATTTAAATAAATGGTACGGCACACCGCACAGACTTTCTCTCTCTTTCTATAAACTCGTAAGATTTCTGAACGGAATAATGTACATTGTATATTCACCACTCCATATAAGAACACGCATAAAATAATATACAATGATATAGAATCAATGAGAAAAGAGGCGCATCTTTGTCCACCTAAGAACATTTCAAACAGTTTAATGTCTTCCACAAGGGTCAACACTTCGTAATAAAATTACGATTTCTGGTTAATATTTTAACATTTTAAAAGGTGTTGCAGATCTTCAAGTCATCGCATTGATATTTAATTATTCATTTATACATTTTGACCAATAAAAAATGTAAATATTGACTATTGAGTCTAAAATGGAGATAGATCATTGCTATGCAAACATTTCTCCTAAGAGATTTAAGGAAAAATAACATACTTTTTTAGATACTTATATTTAATTACTCTATGGCATTGGAGAATTATTGCGTTAAGACTTAAGTAGTATATGTTTACAACTAAAGCTCACAAAATTGTATTAATATATTTGCAAATATCTCAGAAACTGCTGCTTTTATAAAAATATATGTCAAATAAAAGTTTTTTATTTCTAATAGTCCTACAATTTTGCAATGATAAGTTGTTTAGTTTCTCCAATAGTTGTGGAGATACGGAAATTAACGCTTCTGTAAAGTACCCTAAAAATCATTTTCATAGGAAAATGAAAATAGCCAGTTTATTTATAATCTTAATCAACGCCTAGATACGAATTTTAATCAAAATCGTTTGAGCAGATTTTGAGAAAACCAAATTTTTCTCTTTTCGCCCTTCAGTAAACTACCCTTAATTTTAAGTTTTTATAGACACACAGACAGACGGCATTGCAAAGACTATTTTTTAGGGTTCGGGGGGTCATGAGACGTCGACATCCATCAACATTTCAGGTTAGTTTTTTTTTACGGTCGCAATACTTAAACTTTAATGTCCAAAAAGTTAAAAAAATTCATATAATTGCGTATAGATTGAAAGTTATTGATTTTATAAAAATATGTTTCGGATAAAATATCTGTATTATAAATATATATACATATTTGTAATGCTAAGTAATTTCATATCTCAAATAGTTTCGGAGCTATTATAAAAAATGTTAATTGACGCATCAGACCGGAGCCCTTAAAGCCATTTTGCCGAAATATTGAGGGTAGCCATTTTGTTTGGAATATTTATTAATGTTTATAAATGAAATTTAATCAAAATCGTTAGAGCCGATTTTGAGAAAATCGACTTTTTCTCTTTTTGCCCTTCAGTAAACTACCCTTAATTTTAAGTTTTAATAGACACACAGACAGACGGCATTGCAAAGACTATTTTTTAGGGTTCGGGGGGTCATGAGACGTCGACATCCATCAACATTTCAGGTTAGTTTTTTTTACGATCGCAATACTTAAGCTTTAATGTCCAAAAAGCTAAAAATATATATATAATTGCGTATAGATTGAAAATTATTGATTTTATAAAAATATGTTTCGAATAAAATATTTGTATTATAAATATATATACATATTTGTAATGCTAAGTAATTTCATATCTCAAATAGTTTCGGAGCTATTATAAAAAATGTTAATTTACGCATCAGACCGGAGCCCTTAAAGCCATTTTGCCGAAATATTGAGAGTAGCCATTTTGTTTGGAATATTTATTAATGTTCATAAATGAAATTTAATCAAAATCGTTAGAGCCGATTTTGAGAAAATCGACTTTTTCTCTTTTTGCCCTTCAGTAAACTACCCTTAATTTTAAGTTTTAATAGACACACAGACAGACGGCATTGCAAAGACTATTTTTTAGGGTTCGGGGGGTCATGAGACGTCGAAATCCATCAACATTTCAGGTTAGTTTTTTTTACGATCGCAATACTTAAGCTTTAATGTCCAAAAAGCTAAAAATATATATATAATTGCGTATAGATTGAAAATTATTGATTTTATAAAAATATGTTTCGAATAAAATATTTGTATTATAAATATATATACATATTTGTAATGCTAAGTAATTTCATATCTCAAATAGTTTCGGAGCTATTATAAAAAATGTTAATTTACGCATCAGACCGGAGCCCTTAAAGCCATTTTGCCGAAATATTGAGAGTAGCCATTTTGTTTGGAATATTTATTAATGTTCATAAATGAAATTTAATCAAAATCGTTAGAGCCGATTTTGAGAAAATCGACTTTTTCTCTTTTTTCCCTTCAGTAAACTACCCTTAATTTTAGGGGTAGATATCCAATTCCAAAAACCCCTCGGGGCAACCCTATGAAAACCCTAGATATCAAGTTTCAGCTCAATCGGTAAAATAGTTTAGGCTCTAGTTGGAGGTACAGACAGACAGACAGACAGACAGACAGACAGACAGACATTCAAAAACCACTTTTTCGGATTCAGGAAGTCATGAAACGTCAAAATTCATCAAAATCTCGAGTTCGATTTTTTTGACGATCACAATACTTTCTCTACCTGTAAGATAGAGAGAAAGTAAAAATATATATATCAGCTGGTTAATATACTAACAAATAAGAATTCCCGAGCAGCAAAAATAGGGGATGTTAATGATTACATTCATATTTATACATATGTGTGACTACAATAATAGAAAACCCAAGACACTGATTTTAGCTGAAAAAATGAAGTAAACACCGGTAAAATCAAATCAAAGCAGCGTTATAAAATAATTTATCTCCTTATACATTACACAATATCCTTGATATTTACTAATGTATAAAAGCTTTATTTCTACGCTTGTGTATTACTTTTACCTTAAATCAAATAAATTTATAGATGGTTTTGAGCAGTTTGCGGGAGTAGAAAAACCCCCAGATCAACCTACCTAAACATCTATACAAACTTTGTTTTACGCTTACCCTTAAATATAGTGCGTTTTTTTTCAACTTTGTACCTCTAAAGTTGTTGGTTTATAGTCAAAGTATATTTTTTATAATCTACTACATCTAAAATAAATAAATACATAAATTACATCCACAGGTAAAGTGTGCAGTTCAGTTAGACTTGTGATATAAGAGCATCTGCTCAGTAGATTGTATGTACTTGTTAAACAAAACATTGTATATGCATGTTCCTTATACAAACGTGCTATAACTCACAATTTCAATACAAAAATGGCGTGAGGATGCTGGATGTTATCGCAATCAAGAAGAAGACACGTTAATTCACCAAATATTTAGTAGCTTAATGAATTAATAATAGCCTGGTTATATAAAAAAAATTATTTGGGGGAAATTCGTTTATGCTGCCACACATCCGTTTATATCGTCAATAAAGGCAATTAATATTTATAAATTCCTGCTACAAGAAAATTTTCGAGAATTTATAATCACAATTAAAGCATGATTACCGAATTTTTCAATGTTCCCGACCAGTAGCCCCCATTGAGAAATTTAAGCACTCAACAAGCCCCTCGTATTGTTTAGATACTATATAATATATGAGTTTAGATTAAAGCCTATCTTTATTAAATCAGGAAATGTTTCAACACCTTACACAAGCCTATGTTTCAGGTCCTCCAAGCCGGATGGTGGAGAAGTTATAACCTTTTTTGTCAACCAGTCGATTATTCATCTCACCCTCAGGCTCTCAGGGTAAGGTAACTATTATAATAGCACCTGGTAAAGTAAATGAAGTGATGAAAACTTATGTTAATTAGTATTAATACATCACTATGGGTTTGTAAATTTTAGTTAGTTAATCAAATGGTAGTGAGTGGCGTATTCAAGGATAGGCTAAGTAGGTCCTAGACTAGCTAGAGGACGCAGAGAGAAAGGAGGCCTACTTTTAATTGATATGAATCGGGGAATATGGAAGAGATTGATTGCATGGCGGCTGATAGCTGTTCACTCGATCTCTGTCTGACGATCCCCTTCTAGGACGGTACGATGTCTCAGATCTAGCGTTCACAATTCTCAGCACATAGCCACCGTTCAGTTATTTGAATGTATAAGGGCAAGTTGCGCATTTAGTTAGATGTATTCATTATGATGTAATGTGCGTTAATGGTCGCAGCTCGTAGTCAATGCTTGTAGTGTTGTGTGTCGAACTACAGGTTTTCATTCAAAACTTACAAACGGGAAAGTATGTCCTTAAGTCTTAACACATTATTGTGTAAGATCTCTCTCTCTCTTTCTCTCTCTCTCTCTCTCTCTCTATATATATATATATATATATATATATATATATAAAATTAAAATGAAGAGTTTGTTTGTATACCTGTCATGAGTAGTGCATGATATCCGCCACACGAAGAGGTGGACATTTTTAAAATAAGTTACTCTAGTGCACAAATATGTGCACTTTGAAGCTGGAGTTTTAAATTTTTGATTAAATTCTTTTAGTTTGGTAGAAATAAAATTATGTGTTATTTTTCTGTCTATTTGAAGCAAAGAAAAGCGTTGCCCAGAGTAGCCACGTAATTCATTGAGTATTTACCCCAAGCAACAGCGGGCACTTCTTCTAGTAAATAATATAACAATCAAGAATTTAAATTTGAGACAATTATAATTTATTTTTCTCCTATAAGGAGAAGGTTTTACAATCGTTAAAATTATCTAACTCGAGATTATGATGAATATTTACGTTTTATGTACCCTCGAACGCAAAAAGGTATATGTTACAGTTATGTTTGTCTGTTCCTGGGCTTATATTCGGAACAGTTTGAGAGATTTTTTCAATTTTGATATTTATATTAAGTATGGCTTTGGTGATCTTTTATTTTGACCGTGGTCATTTCAGAAGCGTTATTTTTGAAAAATCCATATTTCTTCGCAAATATTCGAATTAAATGATAGGACCTATTACTTGCATGTAGCTTTGTGCTTTTATACATTTTTAAAATAAATAAACTTATATTGTTTTGTCACGTAGGTTCAATAAGCACGGCCAAGCTAAGTGCTGGTGGATTATGTAAGGGGACCCTTCTAGGGTCAGTCACATTCAATATGAACCCAAAAGGCAGTGATTAGCTGAGAGCTGAGTATAAGGGATGCAGCTACATTTTTAATATTTACATGGTTCTTTATTTATAATATTTGATGTAATGAATTCCGCTAGCAATCGGCATAGTCCCAACAATCTGAAGGGCTGCAAGAATGCAATAGTTTGTTCAGAGCTTGCTATTATTATAGTATGTAACAATTTTAGAAAAGCATCAGAGATAAAGGCTGTAGTTCTTATTCATTAGTACGTGGTGAACTATTGTCAATATATATAGGTTGATATAATATTACATTTTAAGATATTACCATTGAATCAAGCTTATTTAATCCCAACCAACTATTGCAAAAGAAAAATATATATAGCGATATATATCTGAACGTAACAATATTCATATCAAATTTATATATTTAGAATATCTACGATTATTAATCATCAGTAGAGGCCATCCAGATAACTAGCGTGACTACTGTGTAGCCTATATTTGTACACACCCAAGTTATTAAAATTGTTTCGATGTACACAATGAGGTATGAAAGACCATTTTATTTAGAATGTGGGAATGCCTTTCTGGTTCTTGGTGAAATACCTAAAATATCATTTTTAGCTAGAGATGTCGGATTGTAATTGGTAAATTTTCTATGGAATCTATTACTTTATTTTTTTTCTTCCCCGACATTATTCCAAATACGTAAACGGAACGAACGCATTCAAACAATTCCAAGGTAAAAAGCTAATTTATTTTAATATATTCTTAGGACATTTTAAATATGTTTAATACTAGGTCAATAATATAAATCATATTTCTCTACTTACATTCTCGTATCAATTAAAGCGCTTCATGAGTGAATGCAAAAGTATAGCTTAATTCAAGGCTACCCAGTATTTTGTAGGCTAGATCCTAATACTTTAATAAAGTCAAAATATTCTAGAATACATCCGTTTAAGCTTTTCTCTCTAGTTTAATGATTTATAATTATTGAAAAATAAATTTTTAAAAAACTGTAATTTTCATTTGCAACTTGTTAACCAGTTCAGTTAACATTACATAGTTACATTTAAGTCCTTTTTTCTTTTGTTATGTCATTGTATGTTATGTGTCCTCTCTCATTTTGCTTCAAACCTTTAATAACCTTTTTCTTCCCCACAAAAGTCAAAAGATTGATTAAAATATTGAATTTTATCCAATTTTTGAGATTCAAATGCACTCCCATGAATTGGCGTTCCTATTGGAGCTGTGAAGAAATTACTTTGAATCATCAACACAAACAAACATAGAAAACAAAGTGTTTCCCTTTGGCTGGTAATATAAAAGTAGAATTCACAAATGTCAAATATGTAAACACCAGCTCTATGACAGGAAAACCAAGTCAAAAATATGTTTTTTATACAGTGTAACTTTATTTTAACACAAGATGTATACAGATTACTGTACTTATTTGTATCTTTTAATATATATTTAAACACCTGCCTGGTAATATTTTTAGCTCACAGATGGCGAGTTTGTGTTGGCACTACTATATGAGTAAGATTATAGACCTTTTAGACACGGTGAGTGAATCTCCATAAGTCAGTGGTTGACTAACACAATCTAATTTATCTTCCATCAATTATTACAGAAACGTGTTAGAGTCTAACATATTATGATTGTTTTGCCACACTTTATATGATACTATCACATGGTTTATATGATTCCAAAGCTTTATTACAGGAGGTAGAGCCACCTTCATTTTGTGACCAAACAATAATATCAATACATACAATCTACTAAACAACATATAGAAATATATGTAATTAAAGTTGTAGTATTAAATATTTTCCTTTCATAAAGAAGCACTAATGTTAGTTAATTTTAGGTATGACTTGGACACTGGTTGTGAACCCAAACCATTTTACTTTACTTGTCAAAGAGCTATCAATGATCTGGCCAGCTGCGTCTCGTGCTCAAGGTATGGATCAGAATCAGCCTGGTGTCGTTAATCAGATATGATTTTGATATGAGACACAAGAATTATCCTTTCCTATAGATTAATTTAACAGTTACATTGCCATCCAGTTTGGATAGTGATAGTTGAGTATACTTTTACTTGGGATATTCAGGTTTGATACCAAGTGAGCTAATTGGGCTGTATTTTATTCACAGTATGGTCTCCAACCTTTCTCAATTTGAAATATAATTTATATAGTTTATACTACAACTATACTTTGTATCTTGGATTAGATAGTTTAAGATGGCGATATACAGTACTGGCACTATAAGCAGGACTGGTGGGGCTTGAAAACTTGCACAAAAATAACTCTATCCTCAGAAAAGTGATAAAATAGTGACCAAATATAAGATGAAAAAGAATACAAGGGAAATACATTACAAAAACAAAATTAAAATTGAGGTTCGTAAATAATTTTGTCTGCTATTAACGCTAATAAAAATAATAACTAATTTTTAAGAGCCCCTTTCATTGCCAGCTAACTAGGATATTATATCAGAAATCGCATCACGTGTGGTCTTATGAAGTATTAACTTGATAACAGTGAAATCGGAATATATGAAAAAGTTTCAAATTATTTAAATAATTGTTAAAAAATGTATTTGTTCCTTTAAATAAGTTTAAGTGAGTTTACTGATCTCAATTCCATTGTTTTCTAATGAATTGAAAAGAAAGCGTGGATTAAGATAATAAATTATCTGCCTAATCTAAGTTTTATTGATGGGGTGAGACGAGCTCTTAGCATGGTACGATATGCAGGCTATAAAAAATATGTTACCATCTTAATGCCAAGGATTTTTTATTAAAACAATAGCTAATCGATCAAATATGAGTCACGTTCTTACTAACATTTGGGCCATTGACGATTATCATAAGAACAGCTTGTCGGGAAATAGTGGGTCACTAGGTTTTCAACTGGTCATCTGACATGTCGCTGCCAATAGAGAATGTGCTATGAATAGCGTCAATCTTCATTTAATTGTCTCTCAAGCGTTAAGATATTGCAATGTTTTATTAATGTTTCCATATTGTCCACTGTCACTTGTTTTAGATTCGGTGAATCATAGAGAGAGTTTAATCCGGCTTGTCTCTGGCTTTGAGAGGCATTCCATATTTATACTGAGGTGTTCTTGCATGTTGGATATGTGTTTTAAACTACTTTATAATACTTAATGTTTCAGTCATTAGTGCATACAATATATCATGCTTAGTGTTCATTTGATTTTCTAGCTTATTCTCACGTTTTATATCCATTAAAAACAGTTTTTAGTTGCTAGTCAGATGGACAAAGACCCTTAATCAATGTCCATAACTTCAATATAACATAAAGTTTAAACAATAACAACGTATAATCATAATGATGAGTTTATTTCTTTAAAATATGTATCATTCTCACTGATAGTGGTTTACATAAGTACGTGCCTCACATTTGGACAGTCATCTGATAAGTTCTGCACTGGGTTTCCTCTCTTGCTTACTTTTGGGTATTATTATTATTATTATTATTATTATTATTATTATTATTATTATTATTATTATTATTATTATTATTATTATTAAAATGGGTAAGGTTTTTGAAATAATTGTTTCTAATAAGTACACAATTTATATTCTGAATTATTAACACATTTTTAAGTTTCATATATTAGAAGAACAACTGTCTGTATTTATATAACTCTTTATGTGGATTGCGATGGTACTGTTTTATGAAATATATTTTGGTTAGATTTTACAAGTGATCGCAGTATATACGTCTAATTTATTACGTTTTAATAATATAATAAAGTTTTACATTTTTTTGAGCATCAGAAAATACGTCCATACTGATAAGTAAATTCCAGGCACGCTGAGAATCGGCGTGGCTTGTCCGTGTCCTCCCTGTTTTTACAGTTGTTGACCACAAAAACTACCGCCATTTCTCTCCATCGACCAACCAATCATTAATGAAACGCGGGAAACAACAAAAGGGCTGGAGCCACACTCGCTGCCCGAGCAGGTGTTTAACACCCAACTAAATGCTAACTATAAACAAATGCTAATATACAAAGTTTGAGATTACTTCAAAAGATGAAAAAAATGTGAGCATACGAGATCTGTACACAATTTACGTTACAAAAAATTAGTTTTAAATAAATAAATGATGGGGAGTATCCATCATTTCAAACTGTTTTTAAATAAATAAAATATATTTTCTGGGTCAAACAATAATGGAAACTGTAAATACATTTTTATTGCTTCTTCACGACAAACTGTATGTTAAATAATGCTCATATCAACAATATAGCAGTCTCTTCCATTATACTGACAGTATATTCGTACATTGCTGGGCTTTTCCAATTTCATCCCCTCTTTACCAATCTCAATTCTTCTTCTGCAATATTCTTAAGTCTCATAAAATTGCTACACTACGTGGTGACCTTATAGCTTCATCCCATCTCTTCCTGGCTGAAATATAATAAAATTGTGAATTAAAGATTTACTCTTCACAACCTAGTTTCAAAAACGAAACAGCTAATTTTAAAGATAAAACTATCTATATAAAACCATCCAAAAAGGTTAATTTCCCAAAAAGTAACCGTAAAAGACTATTGTGATTTGCTGCAGGCTCTGTGTATTGTACTCATATTAATATATTGGTTTACATTTTTATTTAATAAATGCTCGATTATTAAAGGTGTCAGTTTACAATTAAGATTAAATAGAGGTTAATAGTCAATGTTAAACTAGGAATAAGCGTACACCCATTTATAAGGTTTTAACAATGTGAAATAATAAGAGTGTGCAAACAAAAACTTCATTTATTTCTCTAACAGTTTACGAGTAGTTAGATATTACACAAAAGTGAGTGGTTGTTTGATTGCAAGTAAAAAATCATCAGTGTAGACCCTTAACACAGTATATTCTACCTAATTACACAATTTAGTTTTTACTTTAGGCGTGTACTGTTATGAAATATTTTATTAAATGATAATTATGAAACTAAATACATATATTATGATCATGCTTTCTCAACCGTTCACAATTTTTCAAGAAAAATGGCAGTGATTCACATACGCTGGATTTGTGGGGAATTTTAATATGATACAAATCACCTTGAATAAACTTGTATGTTAGCTTAACATTTACTGATCTGCTTCCCTTGTGTATGTTATTCTGAAGAATAAAATTGATGCTACATATAACTACTCTCAATAATATAGTAATAAAGGAAAAAACAAAACAATCTAAGATAAACACATACACACAGGTAAAAGTTTTATTGTTTAGTAACATAGATGAAATGAATAATATCTTTATGCTTCCTCATGTACCAAATTAAAATTCTTTTAATATCTGTTAGAGAACATTAAGCTTCCTATCTTTTCTCATATCAGTGTAAATTCAAAACATAGTTTATGTTGTTACCTGCCTCGATTTAGGCTCTTCATGTTATGATGTTTAGCGGGGGGAAGAGAAAGGTGGGCTGGATAAGTAAATATAAACTGGTTTTGAATTTTTCTAGCACCGAGTCTTACAACCTGTTCAGGCTATATGCATATATACTTATTACACTAATGAGTTAATCATGAGGAAGGTTGAATAAAAAAAAAGTGTAATCGCATTTGCGTGGAGTTCACCTGGCCGGGATTCATCTACGATCTACTTACTACCGACAGTTTAATATAACACTAAAGCAACGCCTTATACCATGTGGCCACCGAAGCAGATTTACGAGATTAAGGTCGGGGCTCATCTTCACTATTGCTCGCCCATGCCGATGCATGGCAGCTTTCGTACATGGCTCCTACGTCCAATTTAGATGTACTATTATTGACCTTGACTCTCAAAGTTAGGATCTCGGACCCTCAACAAGAGATTTTCCTCACTTCATAGTGATAGCTCATGCTCTAAACTAACAATCGGTAACATGAAATGTGGCCTCCGCCATTAAGACAATCCGCAAATGAAACGCCATCCGAGCTTTCTTAATCCACACAAAAGACTGTTGTATTTAACCTCGGGCGTTGGGGAGGGGGGGGGGGCCTCACCCTTCAATGGTCATGTCCCTGGACAAATCAACAGCAATCAAGTCCTCTTGGGTCACAATAACTATTGTTTCAACACGTACCGTAACAAACTTAATTGGAACTAAACAAGTTAAACCGGAAATATAAAGTTATTCCACGATAGTCCGATAGCAATGGTCGATTTCCTCCACAACACCTCAAGGAAGGAATAAGTAGTCGGGGTTAAATATTGTAATACACCACTTTTATGGGGGTAAGGGGGAGAGTAGCATCATAACCCCCTCGTTGCATGGAAGTCCAGGGGAACAGGATGAGATTCTCACAGGAAACTACAAAATTAAATAAGAACAAAATTCATTAACACATGAAAGGCTAGGTTAAGCTTGGTTGTGTGGAAACCATACTTTTATATACCCTCCCTCTGCCTAACCCCAGTTTCAACCCACCGACCCCAATACCCTCGAACTCGACCATAGAATTAAGGAATTTTTTTCAAATGGGGGGTTAACCCAGGTAGAGTGGAGGATCTCGACCGTGCCCGACTAAACATATTGTGTGTGTTGTTTAAAATTTTATGTTATTGTTTGCAACTAAATGTTGTTGGTGTTGAGAAATTACGGTCTATTTGTGCAATATTTAAATTACTAAATGAGCAGGATAGACAAACATCAGCAAATATACCTGTGAGGTTATTACATTTAATTCTTAACTTGATTTATACGAGACGTAAATAGGATTGGATACATATCAACCTATGTCATTAATTCCTATTCTATTGAATTAAAAAGCACTAATATCTATTGAGATAAACTTTTTTTTTTTTGTAAAGTTTTGTTCAGGCTCGTAAGTAGGCTAGGCTTTGCGCTCAGATATTGACAAGTCACTAATATTTGTTCTGGGGACAAAGTTTAAAGTATCGAATGTATTAAATTTGAACAATATAAAATTTGTTTGCAAATTATTAACCTAAATTTGCACAATATATGAATGGAAACATTATAATATTACATCTAAATTTATCTAGATTATTTAGAACTTTTGTTTGTAACATTAGCATTGCTAGCTAATGTTACATTATTACTACCCAATCCAAATAAGCAATACATATACACATCATGTATTATCAAACATTTACAATATCTTACTACGTCTAAAATATGTGCTTTACTCACTCAGTGTATCTTCTGGCTTAACATGAGTTCCATGACCGACTAGTTCGCACCGAATTCTATGATGAAGTGAAGACTGACAAAGCTATGAAAGGTGCATGGACGAGTCACTTCAATGAAGTGATCTAGACCTACGCTGATTGGCCTAGCCACCCTACTGATGAACCTCACGCTAGCTAACTGCCAACTCAGCAGATTTCCGGTCTACGTGTCTAGATTACGTGTCAAGATTATGACGGTTGTTAGCAAGAAAATCATGCTGCTAGCACGTGTTCGCAACGTGGCGTTATACTATTAATATTAGGNATCAACTAGAACTATATAAAGCTGGTGCTCAGCTAAGATAGTTGACTATTAATTCCGACACAACCACGAGAGGTCCTGGTCTGGACTTGGATATAATCACTCCAGGATGTCAAAATATAAACTCTTTATATTTTATTAAATATTTAAATATAATAGACCTATAACGGGTTTGTGTATTTGAACACTTAGTTAATTATGTGATTAAAATCATTCTGTGTAGGCGTCAGTAATTTCTCACTAGAATATTTATTTTGGAAAGTGTGATTATTTAATGGAACACTTAATGTTTCCTTTTGCCGCTTGGGCGCTAGTCTCTTTGTAACATTTAGAGTTATTTGTAGGTAGCCACCTTTTTGATTCTTTTTCTTGTTTGAAATATTGAGTTTAAATATAAATTGTATTGCACTTGTGGCTACCAATAATAGTTTAACTTTAAAATGTGATAATGTTTAAATTATAGATAAAATTTTGTAGACGTATTTTGTTTGAAAATATTATAAAAGTAATTTATTTTAGTTTGTTTGTAAGTTATAACTTTAACAATTACAATTCGTTTAGTGAGAAATTACCATTATTCTAATGTAATATTGCTTTGTTTTCTGTTGTAATGTTAAATATTAACAAATTGAAATCTTCTCGATTACTTCTAGGTTGGTGAAAGTAATAGTCCCACAGAAGTTTGAGTTATGTCGGGAAGTCAAACCTTTGTGTAAATTATTTTGGTCAGAATTGATATTTGAAATTAAATGTAATCTTATAATTTATCTATTTAGTCGGAATTCACAAGGGTGATTCAGGCGCTTTGTTAACCGTTTATAGGAGCTCTTTAAGCTATTTATTGTTATAGTAAGTTTTCAAAGGGTTAATGGTTTAACCTATTTTGTTTAGTCGGAATTTAAACTCTTTGATATTCCAATAGTGGAAATATCTTATACCTTTATATTTCAAGCTTTTTATACTCTTTATTAATATAATAAGGATTCTAAGGTTTAATTATTTAATCTATTTGTTTAGTCTGAAGTGATAAGGGTGAGTCAGCCGCTTTGTTAACCAAGTAGAGGAGATCTTTAAGCTCTTTATTAGTATACTAACGATTTTTTATTATTATTGGGTCTCTTCCAGACTAATTCATATAAATAAATAATTTATGTTATTATTCGTTTATTTTAAACGTAGTCTTCGTCAAGGACTACTATTACTTTGGGATTGTGAAATATATCGTCAAATGTACTGCGCAAGCGCAGTCTCTGCCATATTTATATGTTTTTAAACTCTCCAGTTTGCTTTGTGAGGCCATGTATTATTTATTTACCTAGTTGTTTTACCTTGAATAAATAATTCAATTTTTTCTTAAACTTGCAAATGTTCCTAGTTTTGTTACATTAAATTCCTTATAGATACCGCCCTCTCTCTCTTCCGGCTATTGTGGCCTCTAGTGGTTAGAGTTAGAGCACATGTTTATTTAGTATCTTGGAGAAAAACTAAAATATTATTTATTAGAGGTTAGTTAGTCCTTCATTCGAGTCTTCTATGCAAGCAGCCCACATCTTTGGGCATGCAAACTAAATTTCACGCTATATTAGTTTGTCTTTCAGGTGAATATGTCTTGGATTGGCTACCACTCCCCCTCCACGCATGTGCTGGCACATTTATTATAAATTCTAGCTTCCTCATCATAGAATTATTAATGATATAAAAATGCGAATAGGATAAGTTGGTTGGAAGACACGGTGCAATAATTTAATAAACATTACGATGTTATGTTTAAGTGAAGTTTGATTAACTCTGTCAAAGGAATGGTTTACCCCAAGGAAAATATTAAGATTAAATTGATAATATAATGTGAGTGTGAATCGCGGTTTTTTAAATTATCCTTGATCAATTAAACTACTTCTACTATAAATAAGAAAAGTTCTCTATAGTGTGAGCTCAAATTCTTGCGAGAACTGGTGTTAATTTAACCTAAAAAAATTAATAGTTTCAATATTGTATTTATTTTGTCAAAAAATTTACCAAATTTGCTTGCAGGTTTTCTTCGTGTTAAGAAAAAAGAAAAATCAAATTACGCCCTTGCATTTAGTACATCACTTTGGGATGCCATTTCTCGCTTTCGGATGTGTGAGATTTTTCCCTGGTAAGTAGGCCTTCAATTGAGAAAACTTGGTAACATGTGTCTGGCTTAAATTATAAAATTAATGCTCTCTTTACAAGTTCTTCAATTTAAGTACAAACTGACGTAGGTCAAGAAAATTTTATAGGGTTTAATTTTGAAGAAGTGAATACAACTCCGTTATTTTATTTTGTAATCACACAAAAAGTTGTATATATGTTATCATGTTTGTTTTCTAAAGTGTAAGATTCTAAAAACCAACAAATACGATTTTGAGGCTATTTATTCTAAATTACTTAGGGTGGGGAGGTATTTAACTCGAGCTATCATGGTGTTCAATTTGTTTTGAATTAGAAATAGAGTGATGGTGCTTCCTGGCAGGCTTTTGTTGAGGTTAATCAGTAAGCCCAAATTGTCCGCAAAGTATTCGACATGTTCTACACAGCCACAATTCATCATAAAATCTACCCCAAAGTCTACACTTTTCTTTGAAATCATGAATAAAGATATAAACTTAATGCCACAGTTCAAAAATCCTGATCAACACGTTTCCACTCAAAAGCCAGCGTACTTATGTATGTAGGAGTAACTTTTTGCCAGCACGTCCCATTTCATCACATAATATTGAGAATAATCTAGACATAAGACACTGGAATTTTTTTAGAACCGCCATTCTAACCATCTGATCTAGAGCAGTTTTAAGGTTTGGTGACAGAATTTTTGCCACCAGATGTTCTCTATGTATGCTACAGTGAGTGTAGTGGCCTTGAGCCGCAACATCCTTTATTTTCGTTACCACGTCACTATGTTTTACTGTCATAGAACGGGATCCATCGGTGCATATTCCCACACAATAACCCCAATCCAGCTCATTAGTATTTACTTAACAATCAATTATCAAGATTTCTGCTGAATGTGTATGAGCAATCAGTGGTTTTCAAAATTAAAATTATTCTCGAATAGGCTCACCATCTTCAAATCTAACAAAATACATAAGCTGAAATAAGTTTTCTACATAAATCGATTCATCAAACTGGAGAGCAAAGTACTTACTACGCTTCAGTTTTTCAATCACTTGTTCCATAGAATGTATTCTTCGTGACACAGTCTTATCAGACAGGGATATTGCATTAATTTGTTTAGCAGCTGTTTCTCCCAGGGCTGAGAGTAGTGGTTGGTGGTGTGTTGATATTTGTTGATTTTTACTGGCAGCGAGATTTCCTCTTTATCTAAAGATAAAAAGTTTATTATTTTTTCCCCCTCTTTCTTAATGACATGGCAAAAATTGTTGTACGTGAAGGGCGAAAGGAAGTATAATCTTAGACTGATATATAAGTGGTTGCATAAAACGACACAGACTATTTTATTTTAAGCCGTGTAGCCTGACAACGATTGATACTTTCTCGCCCCAGTGACTTCCTTAACGGGAACAAACTGAAAACCTAGGGAGGAAATGTCTCTCCTGTCCCCTTCAATAGCTACGAACCTGAATGATGACCCTACCATTAAATCCAGGTGCCTATCGATGCGGTTTGGGCCGCGAATTAACCTTAACAAAAAAGAGTGATATAAAAAGCTCATCGTTATTAATAAGTGAAAGGTGGATTACTTTGAATAAATATTACTCAGTACAATACCCATCTCACGATTCATGCTAGGAATTCTCCAAGCAATATGTAAATGGCAAGTGAGAAAATTGAAGTCAGGTAAATAGAAGGAGACACCTTGATTTGGGCATAACATTCGTAATGTGTGAAGAAGATGGTAGAATCTTTGCGCTAGGCACCTATATGTGTTATGTAGTTAGTAAACTCAAATAAACATAAGACCTACTTGATGAATATATTATTAGTAGCTCACAGACTAATATGATTTTCAGGTGGCCATATTACATTAACTGGCCTGCTCAATACTTTCATTCATTCCATCATGTACTTCTACTACTTCATAGCTGGACTTGGACCAAGCTTTAAGAAATATTTATGGTGGAAGCAGTACCTTACACTATTGCAAATGGTAAGTCGTCGGACAAGAATTTATTTTTCTTCTATGCACTTTAGTACCTGTACAAGCTAGTTACATATTTACAATAAAGAGGTCGGGAAAAAGAAGGTATAATTTAGAAGAGGTATATTCGCATTTGCATTAAGGAAGAGAGGGTAACAATTTAAATAAAATAACTTTGGTATAATAAAACTGAAGCATAGCAGAAAACTTTTCAAAATCCCATTCCATATTATTACTAGGAATTAACATGTACTTTTTCAGCACCTCGTTTTCTGATAGCAATCAAACGTAGCGTATAAATCTTCAGCATTTTGCGACTTTTTATTTTTCAAATGTATACTATAAAATTTCATCATGTCTATCATTACATGTTTCGACTTAAACGTAATACTTAGCTCATCATTTCACCGTGTGCTAGCACTTAACTTATATGTAACCTATAACTCTTAAATTCATTATTACATGGGCTGAATTTAAACACCTCTTCCAAACATTTTATCCACCGCAAGCTTCAAACTACCATTTGGATGAAAAAAAAATAGTAGGGGATTTATCACTTCATGGAGGGTAAAGGGGTAATATAAATGTCATTCAAATTTAACTAAGCTACTACTGTCAATATTTTATTAATATTCAATCAACCATAATCTCACTTCATTAACCGCATGGTCTAACGCACTACTCTCGCAGTAGACCAGACTCTCAATAACGAGGATATCTAGGTTCGAATCTCAGTCGGGTGTACTGAGGATGGTTTTTATAAAATGGTTTTGCATACTACCTACACGCAAATATGGGTACACTTCCTCTAAATATAACCCTCCTAATACCTAAAACCATTAGCGTAATTAGTGCATAAGCATATAACCCAAACGGGTACGATGACACGATGAAAAAAAAAGCCATAATCACATTTGATTTTGGTGGTTCAGTGCTTACTTTATGATTCGAGAGGCTGGAATTAGAATTTTATCTGTGTGCACTCCAAACTATGAAGTTTATAGTCTAGTTTCCAAATAAGCACTAATGTAGCATTCAACATAATAACACTCGCCCTTTATTTGCATTTGAATTTTAATTATTATTATTTTAACCGGCCTCGTGGTATAGTGGTTAGAGTCCCCGGCTATTGACCTAGCGATCCCAAGTTCTGTTCCCGGCTGGTACTAGGGGATTTTTCTCTAAAGGGGAATAATTCCCATGGTCACTAGGGTTCTGTTAGTTAACGGGACATGGAAAGAGCCCCCACCAAAAGGATATATGATTTGTACATTCAGACGTTACCTGGGCAACGGTATATTAGTAATGGCCAATCTTTACGCGACACCGCAAAACTGGGCTACAGATTGATGTAGCCTAGACAAGCCATTATTTATTTTTAATCGTGATTTGTGAATAGTCCAATCTGTCACTATACATTATATAAAATATTAGAATAGGAGGTGTGTTCAGGCTATAAGGTACTTAATCTTTTTTTTTTACTATTTACAGGGTTTAAGCTAATGTCACTTTTTAACATAGTTTCCTCTACTTGGAGAATATTGTCATGGGAACGACTGATTTGAGGTATTGGTTAATTGTTCCCGAAAGCTACGCACTCAGATGTGACTACCACGAGGACTTCAGAATACGCGTCTGACATTTCAACTTGGAATTCCAAAATATAATGATCACACGTTTTTTTTGATCAGTGAACGTAACCATTTTAATTATTCGGAACGTAGTTCTCTTTTTGGATCACTGCAGTCGATGGGGGTCATTGCATCGTGCCGCCCCCTGTTATAAAATATAAGTGTCAAACGTTTTTAGAATAAGTTATTATCAGAATTTTACATTGTTATAATCGTAGCGATAAAATCGTAAAAACCTTAAATATAACGCCCCGCTTAAAAGAAAAGTCTTATTAATGTGACAAATTTGTTTTTTTCAGATCCAGTTCTTGATCATCTCCATACACAGCAGCATTATTGTTCTATCCGACTGCGACTTTGCCAAGAGACAAATGTTCTTTCTAATGGTTAATTCACTTTTTATGTTTACATTGTTCAGTTCATTCTACCGTCAAACTTACATGAAGAAGACCAGCTAGCCCCATCTCATGATATACGAGATTACACCATATTTTAATACACTTTGACTTCAATTGTGCATTCTTAACATTTACCATCAAGAGAAAACAATGGATAAAATACAATACACAGGCCACATCTTGCTAAAAAAGCAGACGAGAGCTAGTAAAAGGGTTAAACATTTATTTAAAGCACCGCGTCTTACTAACCGTTCAGGTTATACGCATATGTACTGATTACGCTAATGTGTTATGGATGATAAAGGTTGAGTTTAGAGGAGTCATTCTCGTATTTGCATGGAGGGATAGTGTAAAACCACTTGTAAAAAGACGTCAGTACGCCCAATCGGGATTTGAACTCCGATATCTTTGTCATTGGCAGGCCACCTTAGACAATGCAGCCACCTAAAGGTAAGCGCCCATTGGGTTAGTACCGCAGGGACCACAAAGACGGAACGGAAAGTACAACTAATTCGTAGCATTATTTGTCACCAAGATGAGCACCACTATGTCGGCACCACCGGCAACGGACTCTCCGCCATTCGACAGAAAGTCCGGGCGAGGGAATTAAAATCAAGTGCGGTCCGGAATTTTTGAGCGTAATCTTCAACTATATCAGAAAATAATGTGTGGTATTCGCCAAATAAAAGTATCTTCCTGTTGATGTTTAAAACTCACAATCGCCGTTTCCTACATTTTCTTCTCTCGTCTTCAATTAAAAGGCAGCTAATAGCTAGAAATTCTTCCTCACTTTCCATATTTAAATAATACGTTGAAATATCACTCACAAAAGTACAATTATAAACATGAAATCAATATAACAATACCAGAAATGGTAACGGTACTTCCTTGAGCACACAAACGAGAAGCTCACCTTCTGGCTTGAGAGCAAGCTGCGTGAATCGAGTCTCCGTCCGTGTGGATAGTGGGGCCCCCCCCCCCCAGGATAGTGGGCCCCCCCCCCCATGTGCGGTCCATGTGGTACCGACCCGGTGGGCGCTTACCTTAAGGGGGTGGCTAAATTCTGAAAGCTCTAAATACATAGTGTACGAACAATACTCTTTATTGTATTAGCCTGAAACTAAATGTTACTATAAGGGACATATTAAAAGTATTCTGTTATAAATGGCCAGAGCAGTTTTTAATTTTTTTTTATTAAGTGTATAACGTCTTATTACTCATACAAAATATTCACATATTGTACCTATTGGGGTTGGGATCAATTAGACAACATTTAGATAAAATATACGTACATTTGAGTGGAGGTATAGTTGAAAACCATTTAGGCACTACCACACACAGTAAAACTACCGGGAATCAGGGTCCAATAATAAACGTCAACAACAATTCAGTATATTTTGTTTGAGTGATGCATTAGACCATGTAATCTCAGATGCAAGTTTAGCCTATTATTGTACTGGCGAATTTTTTTTTACATGAACCTATTTAATACATAAAGGAAGAGAAATATTTCTAGAAGCTTACTAATTTTTCCCCCTTTTATTAAACATTATAGTCACATTTGTATGAGATTTTTAAAACACGTTATTTTATCTGTAAAAAACTCTGCCTGATCACATAATATTGTTAATATTAGGAATAATAATATTATTTAATGTTTTTGTAATGTTTTGATTTATTATGAAAATTACAACAACAAAAATTGACTAGCAAATGTGCCTTTTCCACACAATGTTTTCCATTTAACCATGGATTTCTTAAGTTAGTGGACTTTGTTTGAATGTAAGTTGAGTGTGAATTAATTAATAAATTAACTTCAAATTAAAATCTATATTAGTTTTATTATTAAGACTCATAACTATTGCTGTTTTTATACTTTAAAGGATTTATCATCGACTTAAACTAAAGTAAAATCCAGATTTAAGGAAACTTATTGTACACACAGTTTTTGGTAGATAAGATCCTTCCTATCAAAATGAGTATTTTGGGTCAATGCACGCACAGTTCATAATCAATAGCAGGGGGAAGGAATAGCAGGGGGAAGGAATGGCAGGGGGAAGGAATGGAAAACCATATTAAAATTAGAATCAAATTTACAGTTCTCAGTCAGGGGTCAAATCTAAATTTGAACTTTATTTCGATAATAGAGAAAAAGTATTTCCTGTCTAGTAAAGTTTATCTGGGATCTTTTCCTTGACGCACACTGGATATGATCGGAATGGAATGCATCAGAAATTTGTGTCTACCTGCATTTAAATGGATGCCCGCACACTGGCTCGGATCTGATTGGAAACGTAAACGTTTGATGGGAACGGAACGAATCGGTTTGACAGGAGGGATTATTGCGACGGATTTCAATGGATCTCGGAGCTATGTGCATGCGTCATCAGCACTGAACTATTACATCATCTATACATTCGCACTCAATTTACACCTGTTGATGTTCGTTTCCTGTTGTTACTCGGCAATCTTTGCTTATTTCAAAAAAAAAATTTTTTTTGATGAAGAAATAATCAACTTAGTTCAACAGTACCCTACAATAATTTATGAAATTGCTAACAAACATTAGTATGAGTGTGTTTAAAAGGAAAATGCGTGAGAGGAAATCTCGGAAATTTTATGTTGCATTTATTGTATGCCGTGCACTCAAAGTCTTTTTGAAACCGCTTCTTGTTCCTCTTCATCGGCAACAGCAGCAATGTACACAACAACCACCACTACCTGCATGCTCCTCACTGCTGCTGCTATCACTCACCATTACCTGCATGCTCCTCACTGCTGCTGCTATCACTCACCACTACCTGCATGCTCCTCACTGCTGCTGCTATCACTCACCACTACCTGCATGCTCCTCACTGCTGCTGCTATCACTCACCACTACCTGCATGCTCCTCACTGCTGCTGCTATCACTCACCACTACCTGCATGCTCCTCACTGCTGCTGCTATCACTCACCACTACCTGCATGCTCCTCACTGCTGCTGCTATCACTCACCACTACCTGCATGCTCCTCACTGCTGCTGCTATCACTCACCACTACCTGCATGCTCCTCACTGCTGCTGCTATCACTCACCACTACCTGCATGCTCCTCACTGCTGCTGCTATCACTCACCACTACCTGCATGCTCCTCACTGCTGCTGCTATCACTCACCACTACCTGCATGCTCCTCACTGCTGCTGCTATCACTCACCACTACCTGCATGCTCCTCACTGCTGCTGCTATCACTCACCACTACCTGCATGCTCCTCACTGCTGCTGCTATCACTCACCACTACCTGCATGCTCCTCACTGCTGCTGCTATCACTCACCACTACCTGCATGCTCCTCACTGCTGCTGCTATCACTCACCACTACCTGCATGCTCCTCACTGCTGCTGCTATCACTCACCACTACCTGCATGCTCCTCAGTGCTGCTGCTATCACTCACCACTACCTGCATGCTCCTCAGTGCTGCTGCTATCACTCACCATTACCTGCGTTCTCCTCACTGCTGCTGATATCACTCACCATTACCTGCACGCTCCTCACTGTTGCTGCTATCACTCACCATTACCTGCACGCTCCTCACTGTTGCTGCTATCCCTCACCATTACCTGCACGCTCCTCACTGCTGTTGCTATCACTCACCACTACCTGCGTGCTCTTCACCCCTGCTGCTATCACTCACCATTACCTGTGTGCTCCTCACTGCTGCTGCTATCACTCACCATTACCTACATGCTCCTCACTGCTGCTGCTATCACTCACCATTACCTGCATGCTCCTCACTGCTTCTGCTGCTATCACTCACCATTACCAGCATGCTCCTCACTGCTGCTGCTATCACTCACCATCACCAAATCACTGACATCGATGTAACTTTTAGGTTGCTGTTTTCCGAGTGACATGAATTGAATTCCGATCCAATGTGGGGACAAAACTAATTTCCGTTCGTAGGGTTCTGATTTTGATCTGATTCAGTGTGTGGCAAGCTTAAAGGTTCTTAACATTTTTATGGTGATAAAAAAAACTGGCTTCAAATAGTAAAATAAAATTACATTCTATTTATTGCACCTTTTATGTCACGGTGAATTAATATTTTAGTTTGAATATTATTTATACTTGTTTAAGAATAGTTAAAAATTGTTTTGTTTGTTTTAGCACCGCGTCTTACTACCCATTTGGGCTATACGTTAATGGTTTTAGGGACTAGGAAGGCTACATTTAAAGTAAGTGTGCCCACATTTACGTGGAGGGATAGTGCAAAACCATTTAGGAAAAACCACCCTCAGTACACCCGACAGAGATTTGAACCTCGACTTGCCCGTTATCAGCATCTAGGCTACTGCGAGAGTAGCGTCTTAGACCATGTGTCCACTGAGGTGGGTGGTTAATAATTGATGATAGTTAATGTGGAAACATTATTGTTAATTAGTTATTAGAGGTATTTTTAAGGTATCTGGTATTCTAAGACATAAATATATATAATTAAATTAGGTTACGATTGTTTTATAATATTAAAAAAAATTCTTTTTAACTATTGCAAATTATCAAATTAAAAAGGTTTTCATTCAAAATTGGAAATTCCCTCACCCATGTAGCCCCTCTGTATGAAATGTCTTCTTAAGTGACGCGATTGAAAGTATTCGATCCAATGACCGGCGTCTATCGTCCAGGGAAGCGGATCGCCCGATTTTGCGAACACGCCCGTAGGTTGTCAATCAACTAACTATAAGATGGCCTGAATGCTGTTTGAGCAAAGTAGCGAGTGCTGGCGAAGCAGGGGTGAGGGGAAAGGTATGGCAAACGTTATTGCGCTCTTCAATTTGTCCCTCATCTCCTCTTCCTTTTGCTCCAGCCATCCCCTTCAACCGTACAGAAATTAATTACCCCGGAGAAATGGAAGCAGTCATGTGTGATAAACCACCGCCACATCATTTCCATATCACCGCCTTCAATAACTACTATGCGAGGAGGCTTAGCGGCCACAATGTCCAAAATAATACAAGGAAAAATGAACTATGCGAAACAAATTTGAAAAATTAACACCTATAATCAAAATATGACATAAAGCTAGTGAATAATTTTAAGTAGACGAACAAAATTGATAAAAAAAAAAGCAAGGAGTTTAAAAATATGTTTGTTCCCATTATATTAAAAACAATTTAAAAAACCAATCGTGCACAATATACTAAACTTTTGACAACTTCATAGGTAAAAATATTCCGAAAATGATTAGATTTGTTTTGCCAATATTTTTTTGTGTCCTTAAAACAAATTCAAATTTTTACTTGAGTAACACTATCGAATTTAGATAATATTTTGTAGAGTTTTTAGATCTTTAAATGTAATAAATTATCTATGTTCGGTTGGATTTTTTTAAAAGTGAAGTTCATATATGACGAAGAATCAGTCATAAACAAATATAAACATATATGATGAATCATTTTTCACTACGTTATTTAAATTATTATTATTATTTGTAGGTTTTACCTCTGTACTAGAGTCTTACTCAAATGTGGTCATGTTGAAATCAATAATTGAAATGTAACGAAATGGTTTTCATTATTACATTTTATTTACTATTCATTATTCTTGATCTAATGGAGCCTAAAGGAGAGACGCAATTTACATAGCAATCTTTTAAATATGGGACGGAATTTACGAAAATGGACTGAGTTGAGGTGTCAGGTAATGACCGTGACGCTTGAGATGCAAGGCCGTAGTCAGGGAGGGGGTTGATGGTCCAACCTCCTCCACTCCCCTCCCCCCCCC
>CABFWB010000043.1:189080-200326 GCA_902151455.1 Timema bartmani
ATATAAAGTATATATATATATATATAACTTTTCTAACACTAAAAGTAAAGTATTGCGACCGTAAAAAAAATCTAACCCAAAATGTTGATTGATGTCAATGTCTTAATTACCCCTCAAACTCTAAGTTGTTTTTGCAATGCCGTCTGTCTGTGTGTCTGTTTAACCCTAAGATTAAAAGTCGATTAATAAAAAGTGAAAAGGGAAAAATTCGATTTTCTCAAAATCTACTTTAATGATTTTGATTAAAATTCGTATATAGGCGTTGATTAAGATTATAAATAAAATGGATATTTCCATTTTCCTATGAAAATGAATTTTAGGGTAATTTATAGAAGCGGAAATTTCCGTATCTCCACAACTATTTGAGATACTAAATAGCTTATCATTTCTAAATTGTAACACTATTAAAAATAAAAAACTTTTATACAAAATATATTTTTATAAAACCAACAGTTTCTGAGATATTGTCAAATATATTAATACAATTTTGTGAGCTTTATTTGTAAAGAGATACCACTCAAGTTTTAACGCAATAATTCTGTAGTGCCAAAGAGTAATTAAATATAAGTCTCTCAAAAAGTTTGTTATTATTCCTTTAACCTCTTAGGAGAAATATTTGTACAACAATGATCCATCTCCTTTATTTTAGACTCAAAAGTCAACATTTATATTTTTTATTGATTAAAATTTATAAATGAAGAATTGAATAGCAAGCGATGACCTAAAAACGTGAAATACCTAATAAAATTTTAAAATTGGACCAAACATACAAATGAGGACATTCTTTAAAAATAAAATTATAAAATTTAAATCGGGACTCAAAAAATGTGTTACATAAATAGAGTGCAATTTATGCTTGGGTTTGCTAGTGTATATTATTTCGTTTCATATGTATTACGAGTTTTGAGTAAATATCTCAATTTTGAAACAATAGAGCTAGAAAGTCCGTGCAGAGTCCCGTACAATTTTTTTTAATAAATGGGTGTAACAACAGATTATTTCCATGATAAGGAAATTGTTTCATTGATCAGGCTAAGGTTGAAAATATAAGTTGGCAGTGGACTAATAATGATAATGATAGTAATAAAATACCAATAATAATAATAATATTAATAATAAAAACTAGCGTTTAAGCATTCAGCGTGGTAATTTTAGTTAACGTCAAAAGTGTTGTGAAGCGAGTGGCTACTGCCGCTGGTAGTCTAATAAAATATTTATTAGGATAGCCACGACCACCTCCCCATGTATAAATTAATCAGTACCTGGTATACCATGGCAATGCAATGTTCAGTGTTTGAAATAATTATGCATATTTAGTTTAATTAAATTCACAATTAATTCCAAAAGTTGTAATTTTTAAGGAATAGACATGAAATGTTATAAAATGTATCTTTTCTAGGGTAATTATTATCTCGGTATTCCTTAGCACTTTTTTATTTTTTTTGGAAATCGGAGATATTAATTAATTATCAATGTGGATAGGGCTTATTCACTTTTATATATATATTATATTATATATTTAGTACCGCATCTTACTACCCGTTCGGGTTATACGCTCAAGTATAATACGCTAATGGATTAGGAATCGGGAGGGTTGAATTTAGAAGAAGTGAACCCGCATTTTCGTGGAGGGAGAGTGGAAAACAATTTAGGACCCCCCCGCCCCCCAGTTCACCCGACCGAGGTTCGAACCTCGATCTCCCCGTCCTCAGCGGTCGAGCTCAACACGATTAGCGCGTTTGCCAACTACGCCACCGAGGCAGGTTATTCACTTTTAACTAAGTGTTAAGTTAATGATATAGGACCTGTTTTGGTGGCCGTATGGTCTAAGGCGTCGTTGCCAATGAAAGGGAAATCGGGGTTTGAATCCTAATCGGCTGTACTGAGGGTGGTTTCACCAAAATAGTTTAACACTCTCCCTCCAAGAAAATGTGGGTATACTTCTTCTAAATTCAACCTTCCTCATCCTTAGCTCATTAGCATAATTATTACATATGCGTACAACCTGAACAGGTAGAAAGACGTGGTGCTTAAAAAAAAAGCTATAATGGGTTATATATGTTGGGATTATCCTATAATTTTATTTGGGAAAGCTACTGATGGGATTAAATATAATAAATGAGTAAATAATTCGAAACCAGATTGATTTGAATTTATAGCTTCCCACAAAATCCAAAATAAAAGTACTCATTCCACGGACCTCTTTACCCACCCTTACCCTACATACCCGACAAACTAACAGACCAACAAAGACAATCACATGCATTCCCTTTCAATTTGGCTTGCGTTGTAGTATGATAGAAGGATGGAGCATTGCTCAGACTTCAGTGTGTGTGTGTGTGTGTGTGTGTGTGTGTGTGTGTGTGTGTGTGTGTGTGTGTGTGTGTGTGTGTGTGTGTGTGCGCGCGCGCGCGTGTGTGAGAGAGAGAAAGATAGAGAGAGGGAGGACCATAGAGCGATATACGGATAAAGGGAGAGAGATGGAGTGAAGAGTGAACAGTGGGAAAGACAGCTAGAAAGAAAATGCGCAACAGAATTTTTCCCTCCCCTTCATATGCTAAGATTTTTGTGTGTGTGTGTGTTTATCGCGTCTTACTACCCGTTACATGAGTCTGCATATTTATGTATAGTTATTATATTGTTAATATACTCGAATTATATATAATTTAGAGGAAACGCATCCACATTCACGAGAAGGCGTAGTGAAGAATCGTTTCGGAAAATAAATATCTCAGTATATCCAGTCAAGATTTGAATACCGACCACCCATGAACATATAAAAAAAAAAACACAACACGGTCCCTCATACGTGTATTCATCATAGTGAACGAGTGAACCCTAGATTTTTTCAAAATGTATTTTTCAGTCATGTCAGAATCGAGTTTGGTACCCTTACTTCAGTAGACATGAGTACTGCTGGCTCAACCGGGTGAAGATGGGAAGTAGGCCTATTATTTCCTTTTAGAGAATTGTTTATAATAATTTTGTTCATAGAAATGAACAGGTAATTTATACATCTCAATAGTCCTCTATTATTCTACCTACAAGCATTTATTTAGTTCACTTGTTCGCTACCAACAGATGGTATTACAATAGTTCGTTAGTTGGCAAATTACAGGTTGTAACTGCTGCTTTCTCTCCTATCACAAATTATAGTTTAAGGGTCTGTTGTCTGGAGAGAAAAAAATAGGTAGAGAACTACGATTCATATTGGCTAAAATACAACTCAGTTTTGTTTTTTCTGTTCTAGTCCTTACTCACAAATCATATCAAACAATAGATTTTCTTTCATTTTCAATCAAATGTAGATGAACGTTTCTCTTGTTGATAATAAGTTATAAGTGTCATAAAATAGATAATTTATCACTTACTGAAAATATTAATATTAATATTTCATAGCATGGAACATTAGAAAAAAAAAAGATTGTAGCCTTGAACCAAATATCATATTTATTTGATACTTTATTTTGTATATAAGGGCAAAAAAAAAGGGATGGGGAGCTATGAAGCATGTATACTTCTAGGAAAAATTATTATGCTCCCACTTTTTTTTTAGCACCACGTCTTACTACCCGTTCAGGCTATATACGCCTATCTACTAATTACACTAATTGTTTAGTGGTGAGGAAGGTTTATTTGAGAAGAAGTGCACCAGCATTTGCGTGGAGCCCGAGGATAAAACCATTTAGGTAAAAACACCCTCAGTGCACCCGACCAGGATAGAGCCTCGATATCCCTGTCTTCTAGCATGAGAGTAGCGTATGAGACCACGTGGCCACCGAAGTGGGTATTTGGTTCCTTCTAATTTGTATATTTTCCGAGCATGTTTTAGTTCAGTTAGTGGTTTAGGTCACAAATTCAAATTAACAAAGAATCGTTATTTTAGGAACTATATTTAGTCGGTTCCTTTGTTTCTGTAACCGAGAGTGTGAGAATAATCACGATTGTCTGGTGTCGCTTCGAGCTATTGTTTAGTTGACTTCGAGGGGGTGAACTACTTCGACTAGTTTGATTTCAAATATAAGTTAAATTTGCACTGTTAGTTTGCTAACTACTCATTATTTACATGCAATGAGCTAATGACTCATGAACTACCCACCTAGACCTCCTAATAATTAAAAAAAATTGAAATATTGGTTCATGAATAATATCTACACCCAAGTAGTTAAAAAAAATTATGATTAATTAATTCATTAACTACCCAAAGCTAAACAAGGTAGTTTAGAAATTGAACTATTTGTTCATAAACTACCCATCGGTACATCCGGGTAATTTAAAAACAGAATTATTAGTTCATAAGCTACACATCGGTACATCCAGGTAATTTTAAAATTGAACTATTATGTTTATGAACTACTCTCCCGGGTAATCTAACAATATCCAAGATTGATATGATAATGGTATTATTTAATCCCCCCACGATTCTAGGCTATGCGTACTTAAATATGCTAATAGGGTAATAATAAGGGAGGTAAAGTTCGAATGAAATGCACTCGAATTTGAGTGAAGATAAAGTGGGAAACAATTTATGTAAAAATCACCCTCGTTAAATCCAACCGAGATTTAAACCAGACCCTAAACCAGAGCCTAGCTGAGGGAAGGAGTGCTCTCTGGATTCCAGTAGTGTGAGATGTTGATGAACTGGAGGGCGCCTTGATACCAGCTAGGGAGTAAAAGATATCTTCAGGCGGGAGAATCAACCCCTTACTCATAGGGTCCAGCCCACTTGGTGACAAGTGTGTGATGCTGGGCTGGAGCTGTCGGGCAGCTGGTCCATCCACCGATCCATCGGATGGCTGCTCTCAGTTCAGAAAATGGATCGGCGAAAGCAACCGAAAGACCCTACAGCCAATTATAAGAAGGACTTGTTTTTAGGTTAAGTTAGCACTAAGCATTTTTTATAAATCTTTAGGATAAGTTAGTTGATAAGTCCATAGGTGGTGATATTGTTGGTAGTAAGTGGAGCGAAATCTCTGGTAGGGCGCCCCAGGTGGTGGGGGGGATGCCCGCCCGCACTGGGGCTCTCGCCGATCTGGGGACTATTAGATCAAGAGTGCGTTGGGACACCCAGCGGGGCAGGGTATCAGGGGCGTAATATACCCGAGGCGTACCAACTAGTAGGCTAGGTATAGGAAAAAAGGACAAATAGGACTTTTAGATTTAAGTGTATATTCTAAATTTATTATTGTGATTTACAAAAAATAAACGTGGCTAAAAGATGTAATGTAAATTCAAGATGTAGACCTAGGTCCCGAGCTACATGCTAGGAATCGGGATAAATAATGTAAATAAAATAAATAATTATTAAGTGCTCCTGGCTATGAACCTAGGTGTCCCAAGTTCGATTCCCGGCTGGTACCATGGTTATTTTTCCCGAAAGAGGAATTATCCCAACGGTCACCAGGATTTGGTTAGTTAGGCTTAAGCTAATTTTAAGATCACTCCTGACTACACACCTTCATAATAACTATCATCTCCCTGGGCAAAGTTCTGAGCCACCAGAGCGGCTAAAAGTCTACACACACAGACGGCCGAACTAGATACTACAGCTGTATGCCTCTTCCAGTCAAGGAAAAAAAAAAGTATAATAATAATAATAATAATAATAATAATAATAATAGTAGTAGTAGTAGTAGTAGTAGTAGTAGTAATAGTAGTAGTAGTAGTGGTAGTAGTAGTAGTAGTAGTAGTAGTAGTAGTATTGGTGGTAGTGGTGGTAGTAGTAGTAGTAGTGGTAGTAGTAGTAGTAGTAGTAGTAGTAGTAGTAGTAGTAGTAGTAGTAGTAGTAGTAAGTAGTAGTAGTAGTAGTAGTCGTCGTCGTCGTCGTTAAAATCTGTCACGGGCATAGTGACATTAGATGAGAAACTTTATGAAGAAAAACCATTGCCATTAAATTAGAGAATATTTTTTTCTAGCACCGCGTCTTACTGCCCGTCTGGGCTGTATTCTTATGTACTAATTACGCCAATGGTTTTAGGGTTATATGAAGTGTATACGCATTTGTGTGGAGGGGAAGTGGAAAACCATTTTGGGAAAAAAAAACTTCAGTACACCCTACCGAGATTCGAACCTTGATCTCCCCGTCATGGACAGTTTAGTCTTCTGCGAGATTAGCGCCTTAGACCATTCGGTCACCGAAGTGGGTCAGGAGACTCTTGACATATATCTAAGAATTTTTGAGATCACCATGTGCAGAAAATTAAACTCTATGTTTCTATTGGGGCTAAATTTTATTTATTTTGGCCAAAAAGTTTTGCTATAAAAATTGAAAAAAACCAAACAAAAAAACAGCCCTTGAGTCACGTCCCATTTATCCCAACCTTAAGCCCCAGTATTAGGTATGTCATAAGCAGTCGTAGGACACTACCAGTGCTACTTGTTGCCACCCGTGTTGAAAGGAGGTTTATTTTCAATCCAGCTTCAAACTATTCCTAGACCATCACTAACCTTGCAATCTCGAGCGCTCCATCTGTACACACCGCATCTGATTGACATTTTATAACTGGCAAAACATACACTGTTTACAAACCACAACGGAACCAATCTCGAGTCAGACGCTGCGCCGGTGACAGTTAATTACCGTGTACCAAACCGAGTACATTGTGTAGTTTTAATACGTACACTTGTGTTTGTCACCCTAGTCCATTCGTTGATTATTTATTCAGCGTTACTATAAGTCTATAAATAATAATAATAATAATAATATTCACCAATATTAAGTTGTTTTTTGGGGGAAAACAAATATTCTTAGTTAAATACAGTTTTAATTTTCCAAATATGAATTATATTACTGTTCAGTATTTACAGTAGCATTGTCAGTTGTTTTCAACAAACCATCTCATTTCAATAATGTTTATTTATGAGCACGCACAATCCAGACATGAAAAAAACCCAGCTAACTCTCCAGTTAAGAGTTACGGAACCTACGATATGAAATGTTGGTGAATCTTTGGTTATTTATTTAAAGTATTATATATTTTTAATATTAAGAATTTAATTCATTTTTGTGTAATCTTATTTTTCACTAAAACTAAACCCTTGTGTGAAAGCTCAGTTTTAAAACAAAAACATTATGACATAAAACACATAAGTATGAAAATATTTGCCTCTAGAATTTACAAAAATATTACAACAATCGAGCGTATTCATGTATCATACAGGTATTTTAACGTCTGAAAAATTTTGAGTTTTCTTATATCAGAGTCCAATAAAAATCAAGTTTGTATTTTGCTTTATACAACATAAAACTAGCGTCTATATTAATTTAAATTTAAAACTGACATATTCTTTGATTTAGGCTGGATATATAGAAAAATGAGCAAAGTTATTTTTCATTAGTAGACTTTTAGAAGGATTGAAGTGAATTATTTTTAGTAGGATAATGCATTGTAATTAATTGCTCTATTTTAAAGTAGCTTCAAGTTAATATAAGATAATAATATTAATATTGCGCGTCTGGACCACATTATTCACAGCCCAGTGTGTGAAAAAATTAGACCGTACTAATGTATCTATCATCTAGTGGTCAGAGTTCCTGGATACACACCCAGAGGCCCTTGGTTTGATCCCCGGCGCATATAGATTTTCTGTAAAGTTGTGGGTCTGGAACGGGCTCAACTCATCCTCGTGAAGACAAATGAGAAACTACTTAAATGAAAAAGTAGTGGCATTGCTCTAAAACTCTGAGATAAACAGCCGGAGGGTTTATTGTGCCAACCCCCCATAGCACCTTCTTTCGACATAAAGGGGCTGCCACTCGGTTGGTATGGCTTGGTTGCGGGATGACGCTATAGAGCCGGGGTGGGCAACCCTGTCACCAATCACCACATGTGGTGAATTGATCATAAAAGTTAGGATGATTGGAGTTCGCTAGCTCTCACAGTAAACTTAACTTTTTCCTGTGCTGATTTTAACTTGATATTTCGTGCATATCAATGGAAGCATTCCGATTTTTTAATGAGCCACTGACGCAACACTGTCATCCTATACTCCCCTCCACTCCCTTTACCAACACTTTGTTTAATCTCTACATTCAGACAAAAGTACTGTCAAATTTCGCACTAAACTGTCTTACATTTTCTATCAGAACAATTTTTATAATTTGTGTCTGAGGCAGTTGTAACTGAGTAGTCAAAGTGTACATGTCTTGAATAAACTTGTTCTTACAGAGTGTGCTATTTTTAAATGTTCATTTGAACAATAGCATATCTCACTTTTTACATTCTGTGGTCTAATTTGCCTCAACTGTGGCTGAAATTGAAAAATATGTTGCCAACCCCTGCCAATGATTTTTTTTATAAGAAATCGTTATTCACACGTTTATAGTTGACTTGAACTGACCAAAGTAAGGAAAATTCGTTCTTGTCTACGGAGTATAAGGCAAAAGCTTCGGTTGCCCTAAGTTTGTACCTGTCATTGTAGTATAAGTCATTAAACTCCCCGGTTTTATAAAAACCCTTTCAGCAAATCAGTATAAATACTCCCCACGCTTCAGAAATGGAAAGGGCGGACTAGGAGGAATACCTTGCACATCTCTTGTGTGAGTTTTATTTTTACGTTATCCAGCATAAGGCCTAAAAAACCATCTCCTTCCGTTCCATATTCTCTTTCATCCTTTGCATTTGAAAGGGAAAAAAGGATTTTTTTGTGTGAAGGAGATGTCTTGTGAGGTGTAACAAGAAACGGCTGCCTTGAGGAGTAAAAATGGAGCCCTGGCCACACAAGAAAGAATCATATGTATGGAGGAACATGAAAAAGGGATGTAACATATTTTTATTGAGGAGGAGGGGGGATAAGAGAGAGGATGGGCATGTATGTTCTAAAAGTAAAGCTAAACCATGAAACGATTGAATCCAGGAAAAATACACACACACACACCTATTATTTTATTAATTGACCTCATGCAATAAGTAAAATATCTCAAGCATTATTCCTTCTAACACTGTCGAACTACCTGCCTATTGGGACATTTTATCGGCTCGAATCCTTCTGGGGTATTTTTTTTATATAACATGTGAAGTACAGAGTGATTAAAATATTGATGTGTGCTAATTGCAGGGCAGTACCCAGAAAATTATTTTTGGAGGGTTTATAGCCACGGTCATTCTGAGTGAAGTCCTCCAAAAGTAAACGGAAAGAAATTTTAAAATTAAATTTCATCTTGAAAAAGTTTAAAGTTTATAAAAATACGTTATGAGGCCAAGAAACTACTAACTAGAAATTAATACTAATATGAAAAAAGTCATTAATATTAATTGTAGGGTGTTTTTAAACCATAAATTACTCTCTAGTAGGCTGGATAGTTTCCATTAGCGCGTGTCAAGTGTTTCACTAATCATAGTATTACATTTTTTTAATAATATAATATCCTGCTACTTTTGCAAAATTCTACATATCAAGAAAAAATTATTTATTTAATTCTATTGATTTGAAATCCCTATTGAGTTTTAAGCACAAGAATGAAAAATCTAAAAAAGAATTCACTTTGCCTCTTTTAAATAAGAGCGTGTAAAATTTCTTTAAAGAGACTTTCCCCCAAAGTTTCAAACTTTCAATATAATCTGGTGAAAAAATGTCAAGCATTACGAGTGTGTTACATTTTGTTGTTGTTAATATGTAGACACAATGAGTAGGATAAAGAAAAGGAGCAAGTAAAGGGGTAGTTTTAGCCAGCTAGTGCAACACGCCACAGTGCCCGTTTGGCACGATACCATCATCCTTAGACTTAGGGGATCCATGAGGAATTGGCAAAGTTGTCGATCACAAGAAGAAAGTTTACAGCGCTTTTAACAAACCGGGATAGTGATAATTTTTTTCCCCCATATTTCATTATATGTGCATGGCCTACTTCTAATCAATAATAGGGTGTTTATTGTTTAGTTGTTTTTATTTTTGAGCTTCCAGTAAACGTTGGCTTACTTATTTCAGTTTTATCATATTATATTGTATTTATGATATTATTCAATATATAGTTAATTTAAAAATAAGGGTAACCAAAGCTAATTTGAATGAAGACCACCTAACAATGTTATCAATATAATATATTCATGATATTTACATATTTCGCCAGTAATATTAACTCTAAACCTAAATATATAAAAATATATTACTTAATTGCTTTACTCTATGGCATTAAGAACCATAAAGTTTATTTCAAAAATCACAAAACCCATCCCTATCTTAAACTAGCGATATCTAATCCACCTCATTAAATTCTAACTTGTTCATGTATATTCTAATTTTATCCTCGTAAAGTATATTTAATACAAGAAAATCGCAAGTAGGACCTACTAGATCATCTATACACATATGTTAAGCTAGTGAGTGAGGCCAGATTAGTTTTAAATTAAAGGCCTTTATCCTTATATTATTATTAACGTCAACTAACTAGTGTGATCAATAATTGTTAGAGTACAGAATTGATTATTTTAGCAAAAAAATGTAAAATTAAATTAGATTAATGCACGACGTTTGAATGGTAAAGATATAATTTTTTATTAACAACTTCTGTGGTTTACAACTTGCCATGCATACAAATGCTGGTACAACTCCTCTAAATTATAGCCTCCTAATAGTGTAAATTTGTGGATTAGTACTGAGTAGTAAGTCACAGTGTACGTTAAAAAAGAATATTCATAGTAATAAACTTAGATAGAAAGTCAAAGTAAATTAGTTAATTGATTAACTAAAACTTGATTACTTACCCTTATCACAAACAAAAAAAACAAACTCGAAGACAACAAAAATTTAGGCTACTTTATAAATTTTACAATAGTATATTACTCAACCTAAAAGTAACTCACTAAAAATATATTACAAGGATAACAATGTTACAAAACTCCCATACCCTATTTTAAACTTTATAACAAATGTTCTACTTAACTTTCCCTTTATATTATATCGCTCTCACTCCATCTTCAACCATTGCGCACCGTTCCCTCCACAACCACTTCTCCCATTTGTATTTGTGTGTGTTGTCTGTCTCGCGATGTTCCCGTAAACAACGGGGAATCGTCCGCCATTATCTTTTGACGACGACGACTCTAAGACTTGCTTCATTATACCGACTGTGTACATGCCTATGGGTATATCTCCCCTCCATACTTCTTGCATGCACTTGCTCCCTAAACTTTTACTTCCTCCCCTTTAACCCCTCAACTCATCCCTAAAAAAAAGTCTATCTTGGAAGGAAGCATTAAAATGAAGAGAAATTCCTTCGAGTCTAAAAACTTGAGGTGGAAAACTAG
>CABFWB010000043.1:200415-225727 GCA_902151455.1 Timema bartmani
GGGGGGAGGGGGGAAAGGGGGACAAAGAAAAATAAAGTTTGAAAGAAAACTTAACGTTCACGTTGTATGTTTCTCTGCTACCCCTACCATCCTTTTTGATGTCGTAAGTTTTGGGCATCTCTATATTAAAAAAATGAGAGAAGGTGAATTCCTATAAGAGGGTAGAAGAGCAATTTATTTTAGTAGTATGATTTATCTTCTTGGCTTTTGAAGTTTAATCTTTAATTTGTTACGTTTTATAACTAATCAAACACTTGTAATTTTTTTTATTGTGTAGTTTTTAATTTTTTTTTATTCTCACATTTAGATGTAAGTGTAATTTAAGGAAATTCGTTTAGCTTAAAATCTATGGCTAGTACAGAAACCAATACCTAAATCGTAGATTTATCACTGATTGTAAGTTAACCAGCCTAGATTTAGAGTGATACGTCTGAAAAGAATCAAACCTGATTTCCTTAAACCAATAAGTTGTCACATTATCGAGTGAGAGAGAAAGTAAATGGGGTTAAGTCGTATATTTAGTGTATATTACTTCTAGACTCAGAGACGTCCTCAGAGTTGTCTTAATTGAAATTAAAACAAGGTGATCAAGTACTGGGGAATGGAGGAGGCTATATAATGATGGGTTATATACCTTGAGCTCATAACAATACCTTTTTAGGATTGTCTAGTCTCGTGGATGACGGTAGGCAGGGCATGCAGCGTGAATGAGAGAATCTAAAGCCGTGTTCAGAGTATTGATCGGTAAATCCAATGGGAAGAGACCATTGGAAAGACCTAGACGCATATGGCAGTATAACATTAAGTTGGAGCTGAAATAAACAGGGTATAATGAGTGGGACTGGTTAGAATGTTATCAATACAGGAATAGGTGGCGTACTTTTGTAAGTGCGGCAACGAACTTTCGAGCTGATAATGCTATAGAGTAAGAATGTAAAATTATAGTTACGTTGCAATAAAAACTTAGTAGAGATTTCTCCGGGCTCACAGATTAATTGGCATTTTTCAGTGCGCCACGTCTTACTACCCATCTGGAATATGTGATTTATCATACTAATAGGATAGGGATGAGTAAGGAAGAATGAGAGGAAATGTACTCGCATTGGTGTGGAGGGAAATTGGAAAACCATTTAGGAAAAAACATATTTGTAATTTATAGCTACGATTCCAGCCCAATATTTCTGTATAAACAGTAAACTATAATATATGAGCTTGATGCCTTAACCCACGTGCCAATCAATGCGAGTTTGCTGATTATAATAATAGAAAAATAAAAAGTGCCGTAGCTAAAATTATGGGGTCGATATGGACATGATTTCCTCCACAAGTTATATGATACATCCTAATAAACGGCTAAACATTTTTCACGCAACATTTTGATTAATTTTCGCTTAAAAAGGTTTACTATTTGCACGAGCTACCAAGTTTCCAATTATCATCTCCCAGCCTAAACAAAGTGTACTTTAACAACCGAACTACTGAACCCAAACAACTGGCAAACAAGGGAAATTAATTTTCTGCCACCAGAACTATAATATAGAGTGCGCTGGCTCCCTCCTATATAGTAGGTACCCCGTGTGGTAATATTGTGTTCGCTGATAAGGGTAGGGGGTGGGTGTATACTCGAGGGAGGGAAGGGATAGTTCTATCAAAATCCCCCTTTCATCTGAAACATGTGAAAGAAGGGAGGCTGGAAGGGTCGCATAGCAGTTGTCCTATCGTCTGTCCGCTTAACTAAGGTGCCTTATTTTGTTGTCTTAGGAGATCATAGGACGGCTGGTACGAAGTGTTTATTTGAAAGTGTTTTCTATAATGTATGTACCATGTATGAATAAGAAAACTGAAAAATAAAGAAATTATAAAATATATTATGGGCTTGCTAATAGCATATACCACTTAATGTGAAACGATTTAAAATAAATGTGGTGTAACTCAGGTCGTGTTTCTAAACAAATCAAATGCAATATATTCAGGAATATTAAAGTACTGTGATCATATATCAACCAAATTTCCTTCTCAAAAACCAAAAAGGCTCAATCCAAAAATATCCTCTACATAAGGGCTTACTAATAAGGGTGTAGACAATAAGAAATAATCGTGTGCTTATATAATCAGTTGGTTCAGAAAATGTATGTTAAATACCTCAATTAAATTAAATAAAAATAAGAAATAAACCTGTGTCATTCTAGAACCAATCTACGGTAAAATAAACTGCAAATAAAAGTGCTAACAAAATTACACTATAAATTTCTGCTGACATGATGCATGCATTCTTATACGTCAAACGAAGTCATAGTACCATTTTTGCAAGAGCCATCAACTTAAAAAAAAACGGCAATGGCAGAACAGTTGTTAATAAATATTCAAATATAAATATAATACAAATATAAATATTCGGAACCCAATCAAACTTGGGTTTCCCTACAAGATATAGTACCATTGATATAAGTACAATAATAATAATAATAATAATAATAATAATAATAATACTTAGCACCACGTCTTACTACCCGTTCGGGTTATACGCTTAAGTACTAATTACGCTAATGGATTAGGAATTGGGAGGGTTGAATTTAGAGGAAGTGAACCCGCATTTGCGTGGAGGGAGAGTGGAAAACCANTGGCGGGAGAGTGGAAAAGCCTTGAGGGAAAACCACCCCCAGTTCACCCGACCAAGATTAGAACCTCAATCTCCCCGTCCTCGGCGGTCGTGCTCAACACGACTAGCGCGTTAGCCAACTACGCCACTGAGGGGGGTCGTAAGTACAATCAAAATTCACACTATTAAACAAAAATTACTATCAACAATGCTGTACACACTTAAACTATATTGTTAGCTAATTTAGAAAATCATTGTTATAAAACTAGAAATCAACTTAAAGATCATTAGTAAATTCATACCAATAAACGACATATAACATCACACCCACAGTAAAACGAATATTACTCAAGTCCAGAAAGCCACAATTATATCATTCTTTGTTCAATGAGACGAGTATGTTACGATAGGGCATTAACTCTAAAATGCATCGCCACCTATAAACCACTTCCAAATAATAACCACAGCCTGGATATCAAACAATCGTCCACAGCTGTTATCCGTCGTGGTGTCCACTGGAATATTGTTGATACCTATTATCAAAACTAACGACTTGAGTTAAAGCGAACCATTCTTATTAAAAAATAACTCTTTGAGTCACTTTCATGGTTTCATTTTTATTGAATAACAACACACGATACATAGAATGATCATTGCTCACCAAAAAATGTATTTATATCAACAATAATAGAGTTGAACATGCCCGTGCACCACTGCCTCTACCTAGCAGAGGTGAAAGTTACAGGTTCTGCAATTAACACAAAACCACATACTGTCCAAAACAACCGTTAGTACAAGGTTGTGATACACACAGTATGGAGAGCTACAGTAGCCCCATGGCTTCTTTGGTGCTGACAAATTTTGACTGTCAGAAGTGACAGCTGCTAAACACATGTTTTTTGCAGATCATATGGTTCGGCGTAGGAATACATAATTTAGTCTTGTAGCTTTTCAAAGCCGTCAGCTGTGAGCTATCAGTCAGCACCAAAGAAGCCATGGGGCTACTGTAGCTAGCTACCCTAGTACTTGATAAAACCCAGCTTGCAACACACGCGAAGGCAAACACTCAACTTATAGTTAGCTACACACGTGAGTAAATGCCTCCTCCAACCAAACCAGGCTTAGTCGTTCCACTAAAAACTCAAGACCTACCAACAACCACAATTTTTTTTAATTTCTCCTTATCTAACAATGAAAAAATTAATTTAATTTCACAAACATAATTTAAAAAAAATCTGTCCCCAATAGAATTAATTGTCGTATTAAATAAAATACGTCTAGCTAGCCTGAAACCAAGTATTTCTTTTAGATGTTCAGACAACGTACCGAGTAAACCAAGCCCACTTATCTTTTTATTCTCTCATAGAAACAATAATATGAAGAGAAATGGAAAGGCTTTTTCAACGATTTTCCTCAATATCGGATACTTTTTTTCAAACAAACTTTTACTCTAACCACTTCTAGACAAAGATAGCATCGACTTGTTTTCTCTAAATGAAACTTTGATAAAGCCTAATTCAAAGCCTCATATGACTAGTTTTAATTTAATATGATGTGACAATCCTCAAACTATAGGTTTCAGGGCCAAGGGGCGGACGAAAACATTTAAAGCTATGACAGATCCAGGTTCAAAATTTTCGTACCCTTTTAAGGACAAAAAAAAAGTTCCAGAAATTTACACCAACAAGGTCAATATGTGCCTGTTAATTTGAAATAAATTATATTTATTGATCTTAAAAAAATATTAGTGTATACAAAGAGCCTAATCCAGAAATAGACAAAAATATTAATTCTTATACACCCCATTAAGTGCCATTATTTAATGAAAGTATTCCTGACTTTTTTTTTAGTACTGCTTCTTACTGCCCATTCGGGGCTATCCACTTATGTACCAATTACGCTAGTGGGTTAAGGATGTGGAAGGTTGCATTTAGAGGAAGTGTATCCTCATTTGCGTGGATATAGAGTTAGAGAGAGAGTGGGGAGCCCTTTAGGAAAATTCACCCTCAGTACTCCTGACTAGTATCGAACCACGATCTCCCCGTCAAAATCAGTCTAGTCTATTGCGAGAGTAGCGCCTTAAACCATGTGGTCACCAAAGTGGGTGATTGTTTTCTAATTGTGGACATTACTACTAGATTAGCGTACAAACCGAACGGGTACTAAGACATAGTGCTTGAAGAAAAAAGAACTACTACATGTATCTATCGCCCAAGGCACAGAAAACGTAATTCAGCTCCAGGTAAAAAGCAACAATACTCAATTGACTTCAATAACATTATTAGAAATCTTACATTTCATTATATTACCGGTATTTAAATAATAGGATACTTCTGTACCAGAAACAGTAAGTTTTTCGAAACTTTATTTTTTCTAAAGCACAAAAATCTACCAACCAATTGTAATCACGGCATAGGCCTATGTACCCATAAGCCTAAATTCAATGTTTCGTGAAATATTTGACCATGTACTCAAAAAACAGCTACAAACTTTTTTTGGAAGAAAGGGAAATGTTATTAACTGCATGAGTGGCACTATCAACCGCAGACCAGTCATTAAAGCTGTCTCTCTTTTATATAATTATTTTAATAGGATCGGATTTCTAGTTTGGTTTCTTAGCAACGAATCTTACTACCTGTTCAAGTTATAAACATATGTACTAATTACGTTAGTGAGTTAGGGATAAGTAAGGTTGAATTCAGATGAAATTTACCCGCAATTTCGTGGAGGGAGAGTGGAAAAATATTTTGGAAAAACAACCCTCAGTACACCTTACCGGGACTCAAGCCCCAATCCCCCTGTCATCGGCAGTTTGGTTTAACGTGAGAATGACGCCTTATACCATGTGGCCAACGAAGCAGGTTTTATGTTATTTGATATCAAAAAGGCCTTAGATGAAATTTGTAGCCACATACTTATCTAAAAACTTCAAAATATATAAATGTAAATTTACTATCTTCGGATTTCTTCTTTTTTTTTTACGATGGCAGAGCCGTTAGTAATTAATTTTCTTTCAAGGATATTTTAATTAATTTTTGGAGTCCCGCAAGAGTCAGTCATTTATAATTTACTGTACATATAAGCAGTGCTTAGCTTCTGACGGAACGCGGTGGAACGGCGTTCCGGTACCTCTATATGTCTTTAGAAGAAAATAATCGCTTGAAAGCACGTCTTTTGAAACTTGAATTTAAAATAAAAATTCTTGTAGGGGGTGAGGGGGGGGGTAGTGAGTTCCAGTGCCTAAAGTTTTAGAAATCAACGACTACATATTAGTATGTATTGCCAACAAGTCCAAACAACCGAATATGTAGCGTTCAGTGTGCATATGACACTAGCTAATTGTAGAACAGTTTAAATAATAAACAAATTACTACAAAGACAAACATTAAGGTGGATACTTTCCATACGTTCATCCTAATATGCAAGACATACTCTTTGTACAAACCAAATACATTTTAATATTTATGAAACCCATATCAATTTAATGTCATTATAGAAAGATAAATTAATATTGAGTCTACCTTTAAAATATAAATACATCTATTGTGTAATATTTGAACAACACTTATTCTGAAAGCCTTAGCTAAAAAAATGTGTGTTGTAGGTAGTGGATCATTGTTGTATAGTAGTTTTTAATATCAATCGTATATATTAATCAAATTAATAGTCAAAATGAGGAAACGTAAATGTTAATATATATATTTACAACAAATATTTTAAAATTTAGTTCTATTAAGTTCAGAAATAAGTATCTTACAAGCTCAATTAATTTTAGAAAGTTCATTGCAATAACTATGTTGGATAAGGGATTATAAAAATATTTTCTTCAAAGATAAGTTTTGGCTTTTAACCAAAGTAATCTTCTTCTATAACCTGCGAATCGTTTGCACCTCTACGGCGTATTGGTGGCTTTCTTTACGTAGACATCTAAAAAAAATAGCTTTGTACATTCTTGACTAAGGCATTGCTATGGGGGATAGGGAATATTATAAAATAAACTTCTTACGTCATGTTGTATTCCATGAGAGGTATAAATTTAACGTAATAACCATTCATATCTAGAGCAACGCTTCCTAAAAACTAGATTTCTGCCCACGAGGTGCCCTAAGTAGAGATTTAACCTTTTTTTCAAACAGTTTAAAAAGCTACTATATTTACACCTTTATATTTATACAGTAAAGGATGTTCAACACCCTCCCTTTTTAACAGAAAGTGTTTCGTTCTGCAGCTGGTTGTTAAATACAGGGAGCTTTTTTCAATGTAAATCTACAATTAGTTTTTAAATTCTCTAATAGGTTATTTTATTTGTGGTTAAACCTTAGATTTTTTTCACGGTCTTATATGAGTTTAAGTTATATGCACATATGTAAATTTAAAATAATGAGGTTGGGATGTAGAAGCTAGATTTTTAAAGGAGATGTATCCATATTTGCGTGGAAGGAGAGTGGAAAATAATTAATAATAAAATACCCTCAGTATATCTGGCTGGGATTATAACCCCAGCCTCCCCATCACCATCATAAATTACTTTGGTGTTTTTACCATGGTCCCACGGGTGGAGGGATAAGGCTTGGTAACCGGTTGAATGTGTTTTTTTTAATGTCACAGTATTGTTCTACATCATAAAGATAACTTTTGTTATCTTAACGAACCTAATTGATTAGTTTTCCCATGGTCGAACACTTTCGTTCAGCTGGTAGGGTCCCTGTGGACTCATAGAATACGGGTTTGATTCCCCGATTTCATTTGGCCAAAACTGTTTTATTAGGAAAATGGGCTGTATCCTATTTGATAAACTCGCAATATCTAGAGTGTTGGCTTTTATCCATCCTTGAACGAACCAAGATAAGTCGTTATCTCTGCCACTAAAACGCACTAGCAACCATTAATCACAGCCAAGTTTAAATATAATAACTATATTACTCAACCACATCCTAGGTGTACAAAGATCCAAGTTGGGTAGTTTTATTTTTAGCTATCCTGCAACTTTCCAGCGTAACTAAGGGCTACCAAAAAACTGATGTCCCCATACACCTATCCGATTGACCCGTCGTTGTCGTTGTTGTTGATGTTGTTGTTGAAACAATTCCTACCTGGACGCTGCAATGGACATGACTGTGGCAGCAGCGATCACGATTGCGTTAAGAGTTAAACCAAATGAAAGCGGTCAAAATGGACAAGAAGAGGATTATTCAACGTTAATTTATTGGCCAAAATGAAGGTTGAAGATTAGGATTGGCAGCCAAACTGACGGGTTTCACCCATACACGTTGGGTTTTTCCTCGGTTTGACCCGACCAGTTCGACTCAACGGGTCAAATTGTTGAAAATATCCGAAATGTATGTCAGCCAGTCGAGTCACCTTCATTCAGCGGACAGAAGATAAGATTAGAGGGAAGGGAGACTACACCTAGGAGAAGGGTCAGTAATTGCATCGAGTCCACGAATTACATTTCGGGCAGAAAGTTGAGAACAGGGAAGGGAGGGTTTAGTGTCATACAAAGGACTTTGTGAACTTTTAGGGGAGGGGGATGGGGGGTGGAATGCTAGGAAAGTTAGTAGAGGGTATGTCCGAAGAGGATGGGGGAGAGCTTGGAATTCGAGAAGAAGTATACATTTTGAAGGAAGTAAGAGGAGGTTTGAGAAGCACAATACAACAAGACTCCAGGGAGTTAATCAAGAGTCACCAGAGAGGGGATCTAGTTCACGGTCTAGTTTATGGTTGCATACCGAAATGTCATTGTTAACATTGAAACCTCCAAACCGATGTTTAAACACGAGCTGTTTTTAAGATGGGGTGATAGTGAGCGTGAGTTTAGGGAAGTATTTTTGAAGTTTTTACAGCATAAACATTTTTGGCCAAAATAAATCAAATATTTCTTCTATAGAAACATAGAGTTTAGTTTTCTGCACATCCTGATCTCAACAGTCCTTGAATATCTGTCAGATGTGTCCTGGAATTTAATGACAACTTTTTTTCTTAATTTAAAAAGTTTGTCACCAAATGCCACCATGCTCATGCCAGATATTCAAAAACTGTTGATATTAGCACGTGCAGAAAACTAAACTCTATGTTTTTATAGAAGAAAAATTTGATTTATTTTGTTCAAAAAATGTTTATGCTATAAAAACTGCAAAATTAGCGCACTAAATTCGCGCTCACTAGCACCCAATCTTAAGTGGGGCAACTATCAATAGCAAAAACTAGTTTATTTTTGTTTTGCTCATTTTAGTTGAAATTTGATAGAAATTAGCTCTAAAACTGAGTAAGAGATCAATTATTCAAAGGATTTTGGGGTAGATAATGGTTATGGGTATTAAAATATAAATTGAATCTACTTTTGTATGAGTTTATAAAATATAGTTCATCTAGTGAGCGTCACCGCTTCCCCCAAAAGTATTTTCTATATTTTTAATGTTAATTTGTTCAAACTCGAAATGATGGTTGCACAGTCTAATGGGTCATGCGTGTAAATTTGCTTTAACATTCTACCTTGCTAATCTACAATCTACTAGCGTAGTTGATATATGCATGTGAACCTAACAATTCCTAAGATACGATGATTTTTTTAACGATAACGCTAACAACAAGTAATTGCCATCCGCATCTTACTCATGTTGGGTGATAATATGTTTGTAAGTGGATTTAAATAAGCAACGTATTGCAAGTTGAACAAGAACAAAGAGATTTATTTTTATAGCTAAGAAGATGTTAACATAATTATTAATGTTATTATGTGCAAGCTAATAGTGTCTACATACATGTACATTTTAATTATTATCTAAAGATTGTCAATTATTAGCTTTATATTTCAATTATAGCTCTATACTTGATAATTAAAATGGTTCAAAAATTGTCCTTAGTAAATCTTACACATATTAAATTGTTGTCAAAAGTTTTAAACTTTAACAGTTTTCCTTTGTTTGTAAGTATCGCAACATATTTTTTATTAACTATAAATTGGTTGACCTTAGTGGTCTTGGGGGAAAAAGTGCTCGCCTGAGGCCCTAGTGTTCGTGGGTTAAAACCCAGCCGGGATTTATATATTTTTCTTTAACGATAAAAATCCATAGCACAACTTCCTTCGCAGGGGAATAAAGCCGTATGTACCATGTCGATTGTGGAATGTAAAAGAACTTCGGAAAGTATGTGAAAATACTTTTCTCGGCAAAGTCTGTAGGCTCATTAGCTCTCGCTTCTAGAAGTTTTCGTGTGCTGATATAATTAGTCGGTTCAGAAAGTGCACGTCAAATACTTCAAATAAATTAAAAAGTTTAAATTTAAAAATATTGTTACTGTTTCAAGTCTGTGACCTAGGTCAGTTTGATATTCGATCTATATATTTTTACACTATCAGATGGCTAGGTCTCTCGTAGCCTCATTTGCCTTATAATATAACTTAAAACTAGGACAAGCACAGCATCCAGTCCCCAGCCGTTAATTTATCAACGTGATAGGGTAAACCTATATTTCTATAAATAGTAGATTTTCGGTCATGCCTGGAATCGCACCCGGGATCTTTGGGTAGGTGTGCAGACATGCTACCAACTGAGATAAGATATCTGACTTGTAGAGATAAGACTAAACCGAATAAATATGAAAATTTGTCTAAAGTCGTTGAAGGAACACCGAGGCATGTTGCATCACTTTTTATTTTGTACTATTCAATGCATCCTTTTTATTCGGCACAGGTATAAAATAAATCATTTCTAGATTGTTTGAAAAGTATAATTATGTTTTATTATTATGTCCTAGTTTAATTTATCAAAATTATTTCAAATCAAAGACCGCATATGCTGCAAGTTTCCCTTTTAGAGAGCATGTTGCAAAGATTATTTTAAATCGTCAGATTTATCGTATTAATCAGATACACAGTTGGCGCAAGTAAAACTAGTATATTTTCGTAAACAACCAATGGATCGACATCTTGCAAAAACTGCATCGCACCCACTCTTTCAGTCAATCACCATATTACTTACTACAGATCAAACGATATGTTGAGCCATCTTCAAAATCTATGTCCCTCTTCACGGGCTTTATTCTATTCTTTGTTAAATTTCTATTCTTTAGGAATTAGTTGTAAGCGTTTTTTTAATTTCGGTATTTATTTATGTGAAGATCTTTTTTCTTTTTAATATGGATTTTTCTGAGACGTCTAGGAATATTATTATTATTATTATTATTATTATTATTATTATTATTATTATTATTATTATTAGCACCGTGTCTTACTACCCGTTCGGGCTATACGCACTTACGCTAATGTGTAATGGTATGGTGATTGTGAGATGAAATGGAGGACCTATAGTTTAACGTGGAATCCGAACCACGGTGGAGGCCTGGCATTCCACACATTCACAAGTTGTGATTAATACACGTCTTGTCAGAGGTGAAGGAAGGGTTTGGCAATCAGACAAATCTGTGCCAGGACCGAGGATTGAACCCCGGACCCTCATCACAGAGGTCTTGACACCTTACCCCTAGACCACCAAGTCACCGACTAGGAATAAAACCAATTAAAATATGCTTGTTGATTTTAAAATGCAACCGGTATTAATGCCGTTTTGAGCTGTTAGTGACGTCAGGTACTGGAAGAAAGTGGCTTGTAAAAAGAGAGAGCCTACAATAAATGTATTGATATAATAATATAATTCAGGTTATATGGCTTTGGTAAACCACAAAATATTATCATATATGACATACGCATTATTGTTTTATTTATTTATACCAGGTTCTTTTTATAGTAGTCCTCATTTATACTAGTAGTGTGGTAGTTATAATTCTGTATATCAGTAGTTTGTTACTATTCATATTTATTTTATTTGAGAATAATGTATGCAAATAACGTCCAGTTATTCTCACGTATTCAGGATCTGCGGCACAGGTTTCATTCAACACCCGATGCAGCCAACAACAGTTTAGTGCCTTATGACCTTTAAAATGGCGTCAGTATTTATTTGGAACATATTAAAAATTAGTGTAAAGCAAACGCTAAAAGAATGTGTTCTATGATGATAATGGTCTTGAATATAAATATAAATGAGAACTTAACAGAAATAGAATATTAGATTAATTTAGAATATTTACAGAGAACCCAAAAAACCTGAAAATCAATTGTGAACTAGGAATAAAAGATACACGTGTGTCCCTACTTGCTTCATATAACCAACTACTGTGAGTTGTAGTGGCGCGCTCTATATCACAATAATTTTCTAGAAAAATTCTCTGTTACAAACGTACACTTGTTGCAACCAGCCCCCGTCTCCTATTATTTTCATCCCCCCTTAATATAAATTCATATATTAATAACATAGGTTCATTAAAAACAACTAAAAGGGTGCCCTTGAAGCACTAAATTGATGGTAATATTTTGACAGCTTCTATTTCTCAGTCAGAAGGAGAAAAAGAGATTGCTATCAAATAACATATTTCATTTCCGGAGAGAAGGAGGAACGAGTAATATCAAGTGACATCTTTCAATTCACAGCCAGAAGGAAAAGAGAGCGCTATCAAGTGACATCTTTCATTTCTCAGCCAGAAGGAAAAGAGAGCACTATCAAGTGACATCTTTCATTTTACAGCCAGAAGGAAAAGAGAGCACTATCAAGTGACATCTTTCATTTCACAGCCAGAAGGAAAATAGAGCACTATCAAGTGAACATCTTTCAATTCCAACCCAGAATGAGAAAGAGAGAGAAAAGCATCAAGGGACGTATTTCTTTTTCTATCTATGTAGCAAACTGCCAGGGCGCCCAGACCAATACAGTAACCACGCACGGCTAATCAATGCTACCATTTAAATGGTATCGGCGTGTATTTGGGCTTGCCAGCAATACATCAACTCGGTTAATTGCACGCTAAAATCAATTAGCCCGGTGGCACATTATCTGCGCAATGGTGTGTGAGAATCGTGGTGTGCTAGGAGCGTTCGATTCACGCATCAAACATTGCTTGCACTGCTTGATGCGATCGATGGAGCAGCTTAGTCAGCCATGGAGAAGGTTAATCGATTTACTTAAAAAAAAAGTTTGATCCTAGTAACAATGTAAATCACTTTAAGAGTTTTTACAGCTATAAATAATTTATTTTGTTTTAAATAAGTAATTATAGAAGGTTATATCTTGTTTATAGAGAGGATTTGTGCCCTTGTGGACAGTGATTCCCTCATGACTTTGATTGGTATAATCAAATACTATATATATTTAAAATAAATGGTACGGTGAACTGCAAACAATTTCTTACTCTTTTATCTTAAAATATAAACATTTACTAAAAACCAGTAGGATTTGTTAAACGAAATAATATAAATTGTTGGGGAAACACTTTACCAAATATCATAAATGAAATAATATGCAATGTTACAAAACCAATGATAAAATAAAAACACATCTGTCCTTTAAAGAGCATAATCGATTTCATATTTCAAAGTGCTCCATTAAAAAGATATATGTTTGCTTATAGCTCAAAAACTATTAATTTTATAAAAACAAGTTCTTCATTAAAATAATGTTATATTTAATAATACTACAATTTTACAATGATAAGATATTTAATATTTCAAATAGTTGCGGGGATATGGTCAAAATTGAACATTTATGCTAATGTAAAGTACCCTTAAAGTCATTTTCATATTAAAATGAAAATTTCCCCTTTATTTGTAATGCTAAACAATGTATAAAAAATAGCTCGGTCGGTAAAATGGTTTCTGCTGTAGTCCAAGATACAGACAGACAGACAGACATCGCGTAAACCACATTTTCGTTTTCAGGGGGTCAGATAAGTCAGAGCTCGATTTTTTTGAAGATCACAATATTTTTCTTTCCGAAGGGTTGAGAAAAAGTCAAAAGAATGAACATTCTTAGAACTGGATTTTGATAGTTAAAGGCTTGAATACATAGTTATTATGTCAATATATTATAGTTCTAAAATCTAATGAATACAGTATTATGTTATTTGGAATTACTGAGTTACTATAGTCATATTTACAATAATAATAAAGAAGGCCTCAATTTTTAAAACTGACGTTCTGCATATAATCAAACATATACAGTAGGTAGCTTACCATATTATAAAAATATGTAAAGTAAATACATAATGCATTGTGTGTTTGGTTCAGATTATTTTAAGTTTTATTGAATGTTGTTATTTAGTCAATTTAGTGTAATTTTTAGATTTAAATATTAATTCATTGCTATTGGATATTATTGGCCTAATATTTCTTTGATATATCGAGGTTTAACAAATCCAGGCCAATTACAATTAATGTAGTATGGTATAGTTAAGTGAATATTTGTTTTTAATATACGGAATAGTTTTAATATTTTTAAACACTAATAAATTTATAACATATCAAATGCTAGGTTTGAATGTTGGGAAAAATTTAGTAAGATTATATATAATACAGCTAGTATATTAAAATTAGAAGTTTGATAAATTCTTAAACATATAATTAAATATTTATGAATTGGATATGATAAAATATACATTTTATCATAGGTTTTATATTATCTATAATATGACTCTGCAAACTTTGTTAAAACTATATGAGTTGTAGCCAAAAAAAAAAACTTTCCCAAATCACTAGATATTTTTATTAAGTATTTTCAAATAATTTCTACTTTGCCATGAAACATTATTTTTCTTAAAATGTTCTGAAGTTATTCTTAGAATTTAGTTCCTATTTGTCAGTTTCCAACGTTAATTCATCTTCCGTTCTAACGACTTCACTTCTGATTCATACTATGTAACGACTGGCCTCTGGCCAAATGCCCTCATATTTCTTCTTACGCATTGTTCAAGAGGGATAGAGGGAAAAATATGAATAACAAAAACATTTTTAGCATTAAAATATTCTTACAGTAATGAATATAGCTATTAGCTCTAGGAATAATTCTTGAGTAGCTTTAGCCTCGAGGACCTTGTGAAATATTACATAAAATATTAAACTTTCAACCTTTTATCCCGTTATTTGGTTGTGAACTTTCTACTGGGAATTGTTTTAACATTACTTCTACTCCAATGAAAAAAAGTCTCATTTGTATTATTGATGGAAACTTTATTATCTTTAATACAGTTTTCAATGAAGCTGAGACAGTACAAAAACGCTCTCATTCTTGTAATTAAAACCAAACTTTGGATTTATTTGCTAGGGTGCATTGAAATGCTGAACATAATATTCTAAAAGTATTTTACAAACTTAACAAAGATTTTTATTCAAAATAAACTTAAATTACTGACTCGTTATGATCAAATGGATATTATATAAATTATTATCAATTAGCTTAGCAGTAAAGTAATATAAATACCATTTAATATAAACGGGATGAAAATAGATAAAACAAACTTTATTTAAAATAATACTTCATATTTCAAAGTAATAATGATAGTGACGTTTCTGAGCTAAACCAATCCTTAGCTCAGTTTGCAGAAAGATTAGCCAGTACTAATGTACAGTACCTTGGCCCAGGGGACGCCCGAATGTACTCGTCGTGGATTATTTTTCATGGAGGTTCTTTCCAGATCCCGATCAGGTGAGGGGATTATAATGGTAGGGAATATGACGTGATAAAGACAATGGAAATTAAAACCTAACTTAAGCCTAACTAAACAAACTCTGCCGAACATGGGAATCATTCTCCTTTCCAGAAAATCCCCTGATACCAGCCGGGTATCGAACCCGGGTCCTCTAGGTCAGCAGCCAGGGGTTGTGTCTGCTATGCCACAAGGCCGGTTATATTTCAAAGTATATTAAGGCTATTATTTTTTGCTCCTCACTTATAATATACGTCCAGTTTATTCGCATATACAATAATGATGGAGGATTAGGAAGCTAGACTTTATAAGAAGATTTCACAATTACGTTAAGGGGGCATGGAAAACCCTTTAGGAAAAAAGCACTCTCACTATACATGGCTAGGATTTGATTCCAAAACCTCCCCATCACCTGGAAACCAGACTAGACAAGGTTAATGTCTTATCCCACAAATCTGTTGATGTGGTTATCTCAATATTATTTTTTCGGCAGTTAAAAAAGCACTAATGAAGCCAACGTAAGAAAAAAATGTAGTTAAATTAATCACAATAAGTTCAATTTAATTTTTTCCCACAATTTATTGAATGTTTTTCAAAGAAATACTCCAGAAAATCTCCAAATAAGAGAAATATAGAGGAATTCTCCGCAAAGCTTATAATATAGCTTCTTTAAAACTACACATTTCAGGCTTCAAAGAAGATATTATGTAACTATCGTCACTTGTCTTTCAAAATCCCCCAATTACTACCAGAATCGTTTGGAAAGCTTAAAATACATCTAATTTTCGAGACTTTCTAGGCATTCCAGACTATCACATAACTTAAAAATACTAAGAATAATCTTCAAGAAATATCTTAAAATATTTATATTTTCCATTATATTCTCTCCTTCTTGACAGCTAGTCTCAGCTTATGACCAAATTACTACAAGGGAAGACTAAACTTTAAAACAAAACGTGTTGAGGCTTTATCATACCACAATATTGCGGAAGATGTTAAATTTATTAAACGCTTGTAATATATGTATTTTCTAGAGATATTTTAACTATAGGATAGATTGACCATTTATAGGTCAAGGCCAATATTTTTTACTCAGTGAAATGTAGCGAATGCATCCATTCACTTTTAAATTTTCGGTTTTCCCTAAAAATTTTAACCTAAATAATTTATGTTAGATAATGTGTTTTCAAATGGCCTCATTTAATGCTTAAGGATGAGGAAGTAATAAGAATCACAGTGATAAAACGCATGTGGGAAACCACTCTCAATGAATCCAGTCAGAATTCGAATCTTGACTTCGCCATCACCAGCATCCAGATCTAGCTCAGATAACTCCACCTCCCCCCTCCCCCCTAGTAAAACCTGGGACAAAATACAACCCAGGATTCATAAGGTTGAGATTTAAACTATTCTCATCGAAGGGCTTCTGAATAAATAGTTTTGTTTATAGATTTTTTTACTACCGTGCCTTACGACCTGTTCAGGTTATATTCATATATTATAATAACTCTAATGAGGTAGGGATGAGGAAGGAACCATTTTAGAGGTAATCTACCTACATTTGCGTAGGAAAAGAATTTAGTAAAAAAACACCCTCAGTAGACCTGACCAAGATTTGAACCCTGATTTCCCTGTCACCATAGATCATCTTCCTTAGATTTTTGTTTGTTAAATTTAAATAAACCAAAGGTTAATTACTTAACCCAGTGTGGTCCAACTGGCGGCCCACGCTCACTGAAAATGTGGCCCTTTGGTTATCCTAGAGGAAAATTATTGGGAACCTCTCTGTCAAGATGTAAAAATAATTCAAATACAAATATTTGTTTATAAAGGTCATGATTGCATTTTATTATGAATTTATTTGATTAATAAAAATATGTAAATAAACATATCTTTAATGCTGAGTGGTTTTGTGAAATTATTTGTGCATGCATATTTCATTATTCATTTTTGAGGGATCAATCCTAAACTTCTTTTTACTTTCTAGCTCTCTTACGTAGAGAAAGTATAGTGATCATCAAAAAAATCTAGCTCGAGATTTCGATGAATCTCGACGTTTCACGTTTCCGAATCCAAAAAGTTTTTTTTTAATTTCCATCTATATGTCTGTACCTGCGACTAGAGCCTAAACTATTTTACCGATTGGGCTAAAACTTGGTATTTATGGTTTTCATAGGGTCGCCCCGAGGGTATATCTAACCTTAAAATTAAGTGTAGTTTACTGAAGGGCAAAAAGAGAAAAAGTAGATTTTCTCAAAATCGACTTTAACGATTTTTATTAAATTTCAATTCAAAAAAATAAATATTCCAAACAAAATGTTACCCTCAATATCTCGCCAAAATGACTTTAAGGGCTCCGGTCTGGTGCGTAAATTATCATTTTTTATCATGTTTACGAAACTATTTGAGATATGAAATTAATTACCATTGCAAATATGTAGATCTATTTATAATATAAATATTTTATATGAAACATATTCTTATGAAACCAATTACTTTCAAGCTATATGCAAAAATATATATTTTTTAACTTTTCGAACTTTTCGAAGGTAGAGTATTGCAACCGTAAAAAAAATCTAACCGGAGATGCTGATGGATGTCAACGTCTCATGATCCCCCAAACCATAAAAAGTGGTCTTCGCAATGCCTTCTATCTGTGTCTTTTTAGCCCCAAAATTAAGAGTAGTTTAGTAAAAAAGGAAAAGAGAAAAATAGATTTTCTCAAAATCGGCTCTAACGATTTTGATTAAAATTCGTTTCAATGCGTTCGTTAAGATTAAATATAAACTGGCTATTTTCATTTTCAAATGAAAATGACTTTTAGGGTACTTTACTGAAACGGCAATTTCCGTATCTCCGCAACTATTTGAGATACTAAATAACTTATCATTGAAAAATTGTAGTACTGTTAAAAATAAAAAACTGTTATTTGAAATTTATTTTTTATAAAACCAATAGTTTCTGAGATATTGGCAAATACTTTAATACAATTTTGTGAGCTTAAGTTGTAAAGAGGTACTACTTAACTTTTACCGCAATAATTCTCTAATGGCATAGAGTAAGAAATAAGTCTCTCAAAAAGTGTATGTTCACTTTCTTTCAACCTATTAGGGGAAATATTTGTACAGCAATGGTCTATCTCTATCAATTTATATCCAATAGTCAATATTTACCTATTTTATTGGTCAAAATTTATAAATGAGGAGTTTAATAGTAGTGCAATAACCATAAGATGTGCCACCCCTAATAAAATGTCGAAAATTTAATCCAGAAGTTGACATTTTAATACGATGTGTAGGACTTTGGGGAACAAATATCAATAGTTTTACTTTCTCACTACCCTACAGTTAGAGCAAGTATTGTGATCGTCATAGAAATTAAACTCGAGATATTGATGGATGTCGACGTCTCATGACACCCCGAACCAGCAATTTTTTAAAATTTTTCCAAATTCTAGCAATTTTTTTAGGTTGAAGGACTATCAGTAACAGTTCAATTTTTTTTCTACACATACTACGTATAGATAAGTGTAACAGAAAAAAATATTGGCCTGCTACTATAAATCCTTCATTATATTTTTCAAGCCCAAATTCTGAATAAATCCATTTAAAAAAAGAAAATTTAGGTCTGAAAAACTATGCTTAGCTTTAACTCAAATCTAATTTCGTCTAAATTAAAAAAAGTTCATTCTTTAAGGTTTCAAATGAGCCCTAGCTGTCATCCCTGCTAGTACAAATAAACTTAATGCAGATTTTAGAAAATAACCCTAAAATGACACTTTTTGCCTGTTCGTGATGTAAAAAATACCCTATATCTCAAGGAGTTTTTTTTAAACATAACAAAAATTGTTTTGAAGTCTAAAAGATTGGTGCAAATCTCCTACCAAATTTCATCAAAATCAAAATTTTTTATTTAAATTTGTTGATTTAGCATGGAATGACCCTTATAAGATAGGGTCATAGTGTAATCCATCAAGGTAATACTGCTATAATTCAGGGTAACATCAGCGTACCACCCATGTATATGTAATAAAATACTATTTACAAAAGATGAAATTAGAGAAGGAAAAAAATCCTTAAAAAGTTATGTCATTCAATACACATTAAAAAATAAAAATTTGAGAAAAAAAGTAGCCTTTGTGTATAGTATCAGACGGATAGCAAAAAGTGATAGAATCCTTAATTTATAAAAATCAATTTAATCATAATATAAGTGAAAAAATAGACAGTGTTATGGAAACATCGTGAAATAATAATAAAACTACATTTCAAAAAAGAGTATACATAAACTTACTATTTGTTTTGTGCATCTTACATTCTTCATTTCCCAAAGCTCTATTACAAATATTATGTGTGTCTATAACTCAGAAAATATTATTTTCATCAAAAGTTGTTTATCTATAAATTTCCTACAACTTTGCAATGGTAGGTTATTTCCTATCTCAAAGAGTTTCGGTGATATGATGAACATTGGAAATATCCGCTTGTGTAAAGTACCCTCAAAAGTAATTTTAATGGGAAAATGTGATGCGCCATTTTGTTTGTAATGTTAAACAATGAATAAACAACAATTTTAATTAAAGTTGTTGAGGCTGGTTTCGATAAAATTTGTTTATGTTCATCCCTCTTTCCTCCCTTAGGAATTTTATCAGTAACTTCAAGGTTAGATAGATAATTCAAAGAAGCCCTCTAAGTAGCCTTATGAAAACCCTTCAAACAAAGTTTAACTAATGATCGGTAAAATGAGTTCGGCTCCAAGCCAAGATACAGACAGGAGGGCGACATCGTAAAAAAAACACTTTTTTGGGTTATGTGGGTCATGAACCGTCGACATTCATCAAAACCTTGAATTCAAATTTTTGGCGTCACTTTCTCTCTCCGAGGTATCGTGAGCGAGTAAATATATAACTTAGCTAAAAAATTATTACTATTTTAAATGAGAAAATGTTTCAACGATCGCAATGAGGATGTTATCAAGTGAAGAATGCAGAATACAGAGTTTTGATGTGGTTTCTATTTGGAGTGTAATCATACATGTAATATCCCAAGTAATTGACTGTGAGCTAAACACTTGAGCGTGAATGAATATTCAGGACAGGAATTATAAACGTGCCACACACAAGCATCGATAGCTAAACAATATTAATTAGAGTCTAGTGTCTTAGATTACACTAAAAAAAAACTCCAAATCAATCGCAAACGGAGAAGACCAAATTTACGAACCACATAAAGATTCGAGCCAAAGTGTGTCTGAAGATTTTGGTCATTTTATTAAGCATATCAGCTTGTTTTTGTTGAGTTAGCTTAAGTGTCAGCACTGTCAGCGAATTGAAATAACTTGTGTGTTACTTCAGTTGTGAAATAAGTACAAACTCTAATTTAACTTTAGAATGCCATGAGAGTTAACTCACCAACGAATAGGGTGCAGATATGTCATCTTACGTTAACTGTTTCTTACCTGAAAAAAGAAGAAATACCTTTGTTAGTTTTAAATAAACCATTGCACAAAACTTTTGATATCACATAATTTACCACAGCATTTGAAACTAACCAATAAAACTATTGAAAAAATTAATATAATTAAAATTGTTTTAACATCATTTGAACAAGTGACGGAGCTTGCTAGTATTCAGTACTACCACTGGTAACAGTTGAAAATGAAAGAACATATATATTTTGCTAGCATTTTACAGTCAATAAAAAAAATATGGGAGTGCCCTATGGACTCACGCCTGTATATCCCAAATTGTAACGCATAAGGTCACTTGTTTTCACAAACAAGAATGTATAAAAAGCATGTAAGGAAGTCTGGACTGCGCATAGTTGACATTTCTCAACGCCCACCAAGATGCGCGAGAAAAAGAGAGTAGCTTACCAGTCATGACTGGTTGCATTAAAGTTAAACATAAATAGAGTGAATGTGTCACAGAGCACCAGAAAAACATTTTCTGTACTGTTGCAAGTTGTTACTTTGGGACCAAGGTGGAAGATAGCCTTAAATCAATTTCCTATCACTAGCTGTTTAATCTTGTTTATTTAAATTTAAATATCCCTTTGATGTGATACTTCGGTACAAAGCATTCTAGATCGAACATATTCTTTGGAGGAATTGTTTTCTGCATGACGTCATAGAAGGCAAGATTGAGAGATAGAAGGAAGTTTAGGAAGAAATAGGATTCAAATATTGGGTGAATTGAAGGAGATAAGAAAATTCTGGGGGCTGAGGGAGGAGGCAGGGGAAAGGGCGCCTTGGCGGTCTAAGTTCACTAACAAAAAGAATTGACCTTTTGAAAGACTCAATAATAATCATAATAAATTTTAGTTAGTCATAGAGTGATAACAATTATCACTCTTAATTTTATTTTGGTTTGAATAAATCCTTGCTTATTACTTTTTCTTGACCCCTCATAAAGAAAGTATTGTGATCGTTAAAAAAATTTAAATCAAGATTTTGATAGATGTTGACGTTTTATGATCCCCTGAAACAAAAAAAAAAGTGGTTCTCATGATGCCATCTGTCTGTCTATACCTTGGGCTAGTACCAAAACTATGTTACTGATTGGGCTTTAACTTGTAAACTGGGGTTTTAATAGGGTTTCTGGGAGGGATTTTTGGAATTAATTTATCCAACACTCAATTTAAAGGTAGGTTACTGAAAGCCAAAAAGAGAAAAAAAAAAGTTTTCTCAAAATTTGCTCTATCGATTTTGATTAAATTATATTTGATAACTAAACACTGTTTATGATTATAAACAAGATGGCAATTCTCATTTTCTCATGAAAATGACTTTGAGGGAACTACATAAAGTAGATAAACCAATTTTCGTCATTTCTCCGCAACTATTTGAGGTACGTAATAACTTATCATTACAAAGTTGTAAGTAGTATTATTAAAGATAAAAATTTTTTATTTGAAATATATTTTTATAAATTCAATAATTTATGAGTTATAGGTATATATAATTTTTAATCGAGGTTTTTGAAAATGAATTTGATTCTTGTGCTCTTTGGTGGACAAATATGTTTCTCTTTTCTCAATTTTTCTGTACCAGTGTCGCTGGTTCCTAATGCCATAAATAACCGTGTATATAATTTCATTTATGATCTTTGGTGTTGTGTTTCTAAAACAATTTATACACCTATTATTTTTTCACAAATCTTGTGAGTTTTTAGTAAATGTCTATTTTAAGATAAAAGCGAGAGAAAGTATTTGCGGTGCACCGTACCATTTAGTTTTACATTTACAAAGTAAAATAAATATTACAATGCACCACACTGAATCTCTCCGGACTTTATCTTAAAGTAGACATTTACTAAAAACTCGTAAGATTTATGAAACAAAATAATAGGTGTATAAATTTGTTGCAGAAACACTACACCAGATTTCATAAATGAGATACTATGCACTGCTACTTACTTACTTTATGGCATTAGGAACTAGGAACACTATTCCAGAAAAATTGTAAAGAGTGTCAACCAAAAAGCATAAGAATCATATTCATTTTTAAAGACCTGAATTAAAAAGGTTTATATGTTTCACTATAGCTCAGAAATTATTAGTTTTATAAAAATATAATCCAAATAAATTATGTATAACTTTACTAGTACTACAACTTAACAATAATTAGTTATTTCATATCTCAAATAGTTGCGGAGAAATGATGAAAATTAGAAAATTTTCAACATGTAAAATACCCTTAAAGTCATTTGTTTTGTAAAAAATTAGAATTTCCATCTTGTTTATAGTGATAAACAGTGTCTATATATAAAATGTAATCTAAATTGTTATAGCACATTTCGAGAAAATCAATTTTTTTTTCTCTTTTTGACCTTCAGTAAACTACTCTAAATTTTAGTAATGGATATCTAATTCCAAAAACCCCTTTGGAGGGACCTTATGAAAAGTTCAGATACCAAGTTTTAGCCCAATCGGTACGGTAGTTTCGGATCTAGCAAGAGGTACAGACAAACAGGTGGACGACATTTCGAAAACCGCTATTCTGGTTTCAGGGGGTCATGAAACGTTGACATTTATGAAAATCTCGATTTCGATTCTATTTAATAATATAAAAACAACAAATTTCTTCTTTTATCGTATAGGGCAGACACAACAACCAGAACCTGTATCCCTAATTTACTATTTAGTTAATGGGAACTTCGGTAAAATGATTGAAACAAGATAGCCAATTTAGTGATATACAGGAACTACGTGGAAATGAAGCTAAATTAAAGGAAATGTACCAGTATTTGCTTGGAACGAGAGAGTGTATAACTACTAAAAAATACCCTAGCCCACCAGGCCAGGATTTTAATCTTTAGATATTCCCACCACCAGAACTCCAGACCAGATGCGACTGACGCTTTAGTCCGCAAGTCAGCTTGTGTGGGGAATACATTTCTTAGTCTGTGTAAGCTTTTAAAAGGTTAAAGTATAACCTCGTTTATCCGGCCTTCATTGATCTGGATTCCTGGTTTATCTAGACCTAAGTTACGTATTAAATTGTATAACAAATGGTGCGATAAAACAATGTATATTGTTTTAGTGCATTTTTCCTATAATTTCTGGATTATCTGGATTTTCGATGGTCAGGATGACACCTGGTATTAGTTAGGCTGGATAGACAAGGTTACACTATAATTCCACTTAAAAACTAAATAATATAAGATATTATAATTGAGAAAGGTCTTTCCACAAACGTGATTTGAAAAATAATTAAATCGCGTTTCACTAATTAATATAGCAAGGTCATTAAAATAAGCTGAGAGCTTTACATTTACATTGTGAACAGATTAAAAAAAAAATACAAGTCCCTTTATTCTCATGATGGGGTTTGCAGGCTTTTTTAAAATCTACTATGAAATTTGATATTATGAATGAGATGATAAATTAATTTTTCATGACCTGAATTCCGTGAACTATTTACTCATCAAACAATTCCTCCTTTTCTTCATTTCTAACTGACACTGAAACTTGAGATAAGAACGAAGCCAGAAAGGAAAAAGAACAAACAGGAATTAAGTTATTCGTGTGACCCCTCAAGCTTTCATTTTGGTTAAATGCTTTCGTAAGTTTCTGTTTGATTAACTTGAAAGTAGAGAAATAATAGGATTCTATACATACGTGTTCAAAGAGATATTTCAGGAAATTGTAATATATAATGAGAACCTAGAATAAATTTAATCCCCAGTAAGAGATAAAATGAATTTTTAAATAAAAAATATTTTTAGTCCATCCTCGAGCTTGATTGGGATTATAAATCATCTTTACAGTAATTTAAAATATCATGCACCTCACGTGATACGTGGTTTATTTTCCTGCACCATGTCTTACAACCAGTGTGGGATATACGAGTTAAATTTAAATTTCAAGTTTAAAGGAAATTTAGCTGCATTGGCACGGAAACTGAAATGGAATCTATCAAGAGAAACCCTCTCTCAGCAAACATGACCGGGACTCAAAACATAACCTTCATGTGAGACGAGACTGACGTTTAGTTCACGTTGCACATTGGAATATTGTATTTAAAAAAAAGTTCTACTCTAGGACACAGCCATCCAATCATGAATAAAACAAATGTAATAAATAAAACATTTACCCACCCCTTAAGTCGAAGCACAATGTCTTACTACCCGTTCGGGTTATACGCTTAAGTACTAATTACACTAATGGATTAGAAAATAGGGAGGTTGAATTTAGAGGAAGTAAAACCACATTTGCGTGGAGGGAAAGTGGAAAACCATTTATGAAACACCACCCCCAGTTCACCTGACCGAGATTCGAACCTCGATATCCCCGTCCTCGGTGGTCTGGCTCAACACGACTGGCGCGTTAGCCAACTACGCCACCGAGACGGGTTACAAATAAAAATAAATGGTACGGCGCACCGCACAGACTTTCTCTCTCTTTCTATAAACTCGTAAGATTTCTGAACGGAATAATGTACATTGTATCATCACCACTCCACATAAGAGCACGCATAAAATAATATACAATGCTATATAATCAATGAGAAAAGAGGCGCATCTTTGTCCACCTAAGAGCATTTCAAACAGTTTAATGTCTTCCACAAGGGTCAACACTTCGTATTAAAATTTCGATTTCTGGTTAAAATTTTAACATTTTATAAGGTGTTGCAGATCTTCAAGTCATCGCATTGATATTTAATTATTCATTTATACATTTT
>CABFWB010000043.1:231150-247514 GCA_902151455.1 Timema bartmani
CCCCCCCCTCCCCCCATTTTGTTTCCTGCGAAAAACAAGTAAACAGTATTATTTTCCAATAACAAAACTCCCCAGACACCCATTTTTATAAAATAGCTAAAGCCATTTCCTACAAATTTCAAAGTTTCTAAAATAGGTAGACTGTTCTTAAATACGTGTTTATCCAAAATTCAAGTATACAAATCACTGCCTAGATATTAATTTTGAAACACATCAACGAAATATTTTCGAAAAAATTCTAATGTCCATAGATAAATCATTCGAAAACTACATTAAATTTTAGGGATTTTTTAAAATCCCAATTTCTCCTTAATATATGGCCATTTAATATCCAAATATCAAATTCAAACTAAATCCATTTTGGATACAGCCTTTAATAGAAGTAAAAAGATGGACAGTATTGTAAAACCCACATTTTGATGTTTGGGGGCATATACATCAAAATATCTAAACCAAAAATTTTCAGGATCAAAATACTTTCTATATATGAGAAAGAAGAAATTTTTTTTTCACATATTGATGTGATATTACTTAAAATCTGTATCTAGTTACAATTTAGAACGGTTTATAAAGTCATTGTGAGAAAATATGTGTGTATGGCTGTTGAGTATGGAACAATATATTTTAATACCTTCTATTTTTAAGAAAAAGGACAAAGTTATCGAGTGTGGATTTGAATTATATTGAAAATTTGAATAATTTTTTTGCTTTACCTCACAAATAATATACCCTCAATTTAAAAATGTTAAAAAAAGGTATTGATTTTTCGTGAAGGCAAGCTACTTACATTGTCAAATTATGTAGAGTGTTTTATTCACTTTGATGATTTATAACATTTACTTTAATAAATTATACATTTCTAAAATATAGTAAAAACTTTAATAGCTTTTTTTTCATTTGTGTTAGATCATTTGGTAAGGTAAAGTGCTCTTAGTTTTTATTAATTCATTCGTTTAATAATGTATAATTATATGCTAGAATAGGGTTTGTATGTGTTTGTAATTGTACTTTTAAGACCACCAAGCTTTTTAGGTTCTATATAAATAAAATAGGCTATATAAATACATTTACAAATTTACTAACAAACATGAATACACATAGAAAATTAAAAATATATATATATGTGTACAAATAGACAAATATATTAAAGCGCATAAACTGTTTGAACAACATTCTTATTATTAGGAAAAATACAATCTCGTTTTAATATGTTTGTATTGACCCTAACCTAAATAAAGTCTTTAAAAGATCAATACAAACATATCATTATAATTATTTTAATTGTCTTAATATTAAGAATGTCGTTCATTTATATATTGTGCTAGAAAGAAGCTTTTCAAGAAATAAGAAAATAAAATTCTAGACACGACATTGGTAACTTTTAAAAGACTCTCTCTCTTTTTTTTCTTTAGCGTATTATTTTATGTAGGCTCTCACTTAGGTAGCTTTTGGTTGGTGGGTATGATGGAGGAAAAATTCCCCTAGAAGGGGTCAGGGTGTGAAGATTTGGACGCAATTATTAAGTACAGTGCTTTATATTATGGTATTTTAACACTATCTAATGTTTCATAGCTATGCATATATACAGACATACAAACATAAATACGGACATATTGGGCTAGTTTCATAGTCAGACCTAGGGCCAGATTTACAGTCAGACTTAGGGCCAGATTCATAGTTAGACCTAGGACCAGATTCACAGTCAGACTTAGGGTCAGTTTAATACTCACACTTAGGGCCAAGTTCATAGTCAGACTTTATTGCACCTCTAGTGTGGCTTGAAACGAAACATAAGACGACACCTACCTAAACTCTAATAAAATGGGCTAGTTTGGCACATGAAACTGCCCCATTCTATTCTGGTCTAGTTAGGTGTAATCTTGTATTTAGTATAGCACCACACTTGAGGCGTACTAGGTCTCACAATGAAACTGCCCCATTCTATTCTGGTCTAGGTAGGTGTCATCTTGTATTTAGTACAGCACCACACTTGAGGCGTACTAGGTCTCACAATGAAACTGCCCCATTCTATTCTGGTCTAGGTAGGTGTCATCTTGTATTTAGTACAGCACCACACTTGAGGCGTACTAGGTCTCACAATGAAACTGCCCCATTCTATTCTGGTCTAGGTAGGTGTCATCTTGTATTTAGTACAGCACCACACTTGAGGCGTACTAGGTCTCACAATGAAACTGCCCCATTCTATTCTGGTCTAGGTAGGTGTCATCTTGTATTTAGTACAGCACCACACTTGAGGCGTACTAGGTCTCACAATGAAACTGCCCCATTCTATTCTGGTCTAGGTAGGTGTCATCTTGTATTTAGTACAGCACCACACTTGAGGCGTACTAGGTCTCACAATGAAACTGCCCCATTCTATTCTGGTCTAGGTAGGTGTCATCTTGTATTTAGTACAGCACCACACTTGAGGCGTACTAGGTCTCACAATGAAACTGCCCCATTCTATTCTGGTCTAGGTAGGTGTCATCTTGTATTTAGTACAGCACCACACTTGAGGCGTACTAGGTCTCACAATGAAACTGCCCCATTCTATTCTGGTCTAGGTAGGTGTCATCTTGTATTTAGTACAGCACCACACTTGAGGCGTACTAGGTCTCACAATGAAACTGCCCCATTCTATTCTGGTCTAGGTAGGTGTCATCTTGTATTTAGTACAGCACCACACTTGAGGCGTACTAGGTCTCACAATGAAACTGCCCCATTCTATTCTGGTCTAGGTAGGTGTCATCTTGTATTTAGTACAGCACCACACTTGAGGCGTACTAGGTCTCACAATGAAACTGCCCCATTCTATTCTGGTCTAGGTAGGTGTCATCTTGTATTTAGTACAGCACCACACTTGAGGCGTACTAGGTCTCACAATGAAACTGCCCCATTCTATTCTGGTCTAGGTAGGTGTCATCTTGTATTTAGTACAGCACCACACTTGAGGCGTACTAGGTCTCACAATGAAACTGCCCCATTCTATTCTGGTCTAGGTAGGTGTCATCTTGTATTTAGTACAGCACCACACTTGAGGCGTACTAGGTCTCACAATGAAACTGCCCCATTCTATTCTGGTCTAGGTAGGTGTCATCTTGTATTTAGTACAGCACCACACTTGAGGCGTACTAGGTCTCACAATGAAACTGCCTCATTCTATTCTGGTCTAGGTAGATGCCATCTTGTAGTTAGTATAGCGCTACACTTGAGGCGTACTATGTTTGACCAGAAACTTTTCCATAGGTGGAGGGACTTAGGGCCAGTTTCATAGTCAGATTTAGTACGCCTAAAGTGCAAGTCGATTCTAAATACAGGACGACACCTACCTAGACCAAAATTGAATGGGCCAGTTTCGCATATGAAACTGGCCCATTCCATTCATGGTCCATTCCATTCCATAGTCAGATTTAGTACGCCTCAAGTGCGGCGGTATACTAAATACAAGACGTCACCTACCTGAAATTGAATGGAATGGGTCAGTTTCATATGCGAAACTGGCCCATTCCATTTTGGTCCAGGTAGGTGTCGTCCTGTATTTAGAATCGACTTGCACTTTAGGTGTACTAAATCTGACTATGAAACTGGCTCATAGGCCTTACATAGACCCACATGGTCTGCGTTTAGGTATAGTGTTGTTAGTTATACGCATGTGATTCTCATTGTAGTTTTGTTCGTCCACTCTTCACGCTAATATGAGTGCTCATCCTCTAATCAAACTTACTTATTTACACCTACAATCTATAATTATGATATTAGTAATAACAACCATGGTACTGAAAACGTTATTTAAAAAAAACGTCACTCAACTATTGATATTAAAAATACCACTATTTTAAAAACAAATATTTTAATTACTAAGAAACCATTTTTAGTCAAATAAAGATCGTGAAAAGTTAATATCTCAAATATTTACAAATATTTTTATGAGAATGACCATGTAAAAGGGGTTATGGAAGAATTTGGTTTTCCATATTTAGCAATAAATAATAGTATATAAAGTACACATACACTTGCCCTTTTTCACACACAGAGATACGCCATAAACACAAAATATATATCACATACATTTTAACATACATTTATACACACTCACGACACAAGGAATTATATGTAAGGTGAAAAATATAACATTATATATACTAATACATATATAAGGTATATAATATTTATATATAATATATAATACAAAGTATATATAAATTATATTTTTGACCCACGCTTAAGGACTATTAATGAAGTTTATCAACATTGAACACAAACACTCTATCTCTCTCTCACACACAATTTTTACCAAATGCATATTTTGTTAGCTTACATTATTCTATGTTTTAAATTTAATAGAGTGAATATAAATAGTATATAATATTTATGATTATAAACTTAACAAATAATGCCGTAACGTGGAGGAAAAGAACACCTAATTCAAACCCCAAAACAAAATACTTTGTGTTCTTAATTTTATTAGTCTGGGTTTACATATTTAATAAATCTGTACCCTATGTCATAAGATCAGTGGCTATTTATCACTATCAGTTTATGATGTTGAATATAATAATAATTTGTTTTCTATAGACATTTATCACTAAGGATGGATTTCAACCTTTATTATATATACATTTCACAAGACCACTATCTTCACCCGAGCAGCGCCGGGCTATTATAGGGTACAATATTTTGAAAGTGTGTTCAAGTTAACCTAAATATTTTGAAAATAATAAACTTAAATGAACTTTGACAAAACTTTAATAAAACATAAGTCATTTTTAGAAAATGTATTAATATTATTCTTTAATTTAATGTTTTCTGGGTTTGAGGGACCTACATTTGTGTATATATATATATATATATATATATATATTATTTTGTTTTAGTTTGGGGATAGAAACGAAAAGTTGTTTTATTTATAGTTCCGAAAATATGTTGGCAATTTTAGAAATATATTAATGACAAGCTACGAGACAGGAATGTATACTTTCTCATATAGCAAAATTATAACTTTAAACAAAAATGTTAGAAAACCACTTTGCATTTCGTTTGAACTAAATTTTCTTTGAAGTTCTCTCAGAAAAAAAAATAGTACTATTTAGCAACATAAGANTAGGTGGACAAAGATGCGCCTCTTTTCTCATTGATTCTATATCATTGTATATTATTTTATGCGTGTTCTTATGTGGAGTGGTGATGATACAATGTACATTATTCTGTTCAGAAATCTTACGAGTTTATAGAAAGAGAGAGAAAGTCTGTGCGGTGTGCCGTACCTTTTATTTCTTTGAAAAACAAGTTAAAATGCTATTTATAATTCGGCTATGTCCTCCTTGTACAGATATTCAAATGGACATACAGACGTAAGGACTGAGGGAAAAGCGTCATATTTTCAAGAAAACTTTCTCGACTACAATATTCTCTATATATGAGAAAGTATAGAAATAACTAACCTTGAATAAATTAGCCAAGCAGGAGCCTATAGTACATTTCTTTCATGTTGGTCCTTACGTTTAACACAAGAGTAATTAACGAATATAATGATATTAGGGCCTACTTCACTGGTCGAGCTAAAAGTAAGGTGTATTGAGGGTGTACTTTCATAAAATGTTTTACAATTTCCCTCCACGCAAATGTGGGTACACTTAATATAAAATCAACCTTTATCATAACTTACACACTAGCGTAATTAATTCATATGCGTGTGACCTGAACTTATGGTAAGACGTATTGATAAAAACCAATTAGATTAGATATTTTAGCAGTATTATTATTACTATTATTACTATACAAATGAATAGGATTCCAAATGGAGTATCATCTAAATGAAAAAAGGGTTTTGTGTGTGGGAAGAGGCTCGAATAGAGCACACGCAGATAAAAGGAAGGAAAAGAGAGAATAACTTACTTATGAGCTAACGCAGTGGGCGATTGTATACCGAGTCAGAAAATAGTGGGCCATCTGGACCGGGAATAATTCTCCATAAAAAGGCTTACTTTGGCCATACTATAAAAATGCTTTACTTTATTAAATGTCCCTTTCATTTTCACAGAGGACACTGCATACTTTAATAGCAAGCGTCTAGTTGTCTTATTAAATAGAGAATGTCCAAACATCTCATGAAACAAATAGTTCTTATTCATTCGATTGGCTGGTAAAGATTAAAAAAAGTAAATTAGCTTAGTCCGTCTAATATAATTATCAAGATTACTACACCCCTTTCCCCTTTTCATAGTTACTTCATAAAATAAAGGATTATCCCATGTATGTGTTAAGTTTTTTTGTTAGGTTGCTTTAGAATATATATATACACACACACACACATATACATTAGGCCTGTTTGTGAAGGTGTGTTTTACTAAATTAAGAGAAAACACATTAGATTTTCACTACGTGTTGAATAGTATTTTCTCACAAGCTAGTAGCTAATATGTTTTGATTCTAGTAGGTATAGTAATCCATCTTTGTCATAGGCCTCATAGTAATTAATATTTTAAACTAGTTAAGAACGACTACGTCCCCACTGAAAATCATAAATATTAATAATATCTTTGTGTGAATTTCAGCCTGGATATTTTTTGCATGGTCTAGTAGTAGATTTATAACTTAACAAAACTTAAGGTGCAAACTTTGCATTTTGCGTTTTAGCTCTTTCGCAACTCTTCAGAAAGAGAAGTATAGTCATCGTCAAAATTAAAATAAAAAATCGAGCTCTAGAATTTGATTAGTGTTGACGTTTTAATACCTTATAAAACCTAAGAAGTGGTTTTCACGAGGCCATCTGTGTATCCGCACTGGCTTAGAGAAACGATGTAAAACTACAATACGAAAAATCACTCCCAAACGGTGGAGAATCCTTCTGGGTCATAGTAGAGAACGGTGGAACTAGGCCAATTCTGCTGGTAGCTTTTTTCTAAAATAAATAAATTCAAATGCTCTCAATAAAATTAATATTCTATTTATGTACATCAGTGTGCATGATTACTAAACATCAAGCAAGTCGTATATGGTTTGCCAACGATGGGAAAATCATAGTTCAAATCCCAAATGGGTGTATTGAGGGTGATTTTTAAAAATATTTTCTCATTCATCCTCCGCGAAAATACGTACATTTTCTTTAAATTATACTTAGAATACCTACCTATTAGTGTAAATATGCGAATATCCTGGACGGGAAGAGAGGCATTATGCAAAAATATTCTCCTTCACTACCTCCATATTTTTTTACGTTTTTTATTAGTCAACTGTTTCATATGAAATCATTGTATGGTATATGATCTTACTGGTGTTGATTTATTTCATTCATCACAGTAACTCATTTTATTTTACTAACGCATCTTAAATATTTTTAACGGTCAATGTTAATAAGTGTAATGTAAGTGCACACAAGATTATATCATCACTTAATGTCAAATGTACCGATCATATAAAGAAGAGAATATTATATAATATAAAGTTGAGAGTTATTTGAGACTTCGGGGATATATCATATCTCCTTTAAAATCTCAAAGAAATAAAATTATACTTATATTGTTTTAAGCATTAAATAAAGAGAATATGGAATCTTTCTTTAAGATGCAATAAACTCTAACTTAATATGAACTTCAAAAAGTGCTATAGAGAGAGAGAGAGAATAGAAAAAGAATGACAACTTTACATGTAATTTTAAAGACAGGAGAGAGAAATAGGAGAAATGATGATAGTAAGGAATTTAAAACAAGGGATGAAATTACATAGAATCTAGGTGATATCTCTAAATGGAATGTAATTTCATNTATCTCTAAATGGAATGTAAAAAAAAAAAGTGTGGGTTTGGAATAAAGCGAGTTTTACCCCCTTTCCAACGATCTGAAATGATATATGTTTGAATATATACATAGCACAGTGTATTTTCGTTTTTTCCTAACTTGTGTTATACTTCTATTATCGATAGTTAAATTTACAAGTTAATTCGTTCCTATATTTTTTAGTGTATTTCAAATTATAATTTTCGAATTCTTGGAAATTTCTTATTAGCTATGCATAAGGTATATTTACGTGCAGTTTCATTCTAAGCTTATGTTTATATAAATTTGTCTTTTTTAAGGTCCCCTCAAATATTATTTGGTAAGCGTGTCTGTGATAGTAAATAGCTATTATTAAATTAGCAAAGGGAATTTTTTTTAAGAAATAAATTAAAGGATAGGGTAAAATAATTTCATATTAATTTATTATGTATTTTTATTATTTATTAAAGAATATAGTAACTCAGTCCCCTACATAAAAATAAAATAAATGATTTCTAGTATTATTTCAATTCTTATTTTATCACATCTTTCTATCATTCCAAAGTAAGGTGTATTAATAAATTTTGGCACATACAAATTATTAATACAAGGCAAAAATAATTGTTTTTAACATGTTTGAAATTATTAATTTTTTTTAAATAACAAGAACTCTTTGACGTTTACTTTCAATTCAATTTTTTACCCTCACAAACATTGCTTACAAAATAAGTAATTCCATTTTTTGAATACAGTTAAACAAATATAAAGTTTTATTTTAATTAACAAAAATATTCTGCTACCAATTTCTTATTAGTTTTAAAAACCCACATCGATGACGGAAGGTTATATAGGATTACTCTAGAAAGATATTGTTTTGCTGCTGACGAGGAAGTCTAGGTTCGAATCTCGCCTGGGTGTTCTGAGTGTGAGTTTTCTCAGATGGTGTTCTACTTTATTAACATGTTAATTCAGCTATATTTTCTCTCAATTCTACCCTGCTCATCCACACAAAATAGGTGTAATTAAATGCTGATAGCCCTGGTGGATAGTTGGGTGGGTGGAGTGGGGTGGCGAAAGAATAAAAAAAAACACTATAATACTAGAAAGTGGTATTTTATTCTACTCTGATTCATGACCCCAGGGTCATTTACGACCTCTTCCATCGAGTTTTCCCCTCAATCAAGATTTACATGTAATGCCAGAGGATCTATTCTACGATTATCTCGAAGTAAAACATCAACTGTTTGTGGTAGCTCGATGTAAATTGTTGTCCCCCATGCGCTCAGCCCGTTCTTTTATTGTAGCAGCAGTTCTGGTCCGTAGCCAGAAACACTGTAGCCCTATCCTCAAGTGCTTCTCGACCCCTCCGAGCAAACTCTTTCATAGAAACCGTTCTCTTTAACTCACCCCTACAACCTTTCACGAGCTTATTCCTTTTCTTTATTTGTTCAAAACACAGTTCTGCGACCATTTCTGAACCATACATTACAATTTCTTCCCATTTATTCTGTTAACACAGGGGGCCATCGTTCTTTCCTTTCGCAGTTCTGTTCGTGTGTGTGTATGTGTTTGTTCTCCATTTCTTCATTACATTTCTAGAAGTATTTCATTCTTCTAGTCTTCTTTATGGTCTACGCTCAAAATAAAGAACGCCAACGAAAATATTTCTAGATATTTTACTGTAGATTTTTTTATAAAATAAATTAAAAATAATTTTGTATTAGTTTGATCAAAAATCATAACAAGTTTATCATAAATGAAATTAATATTACATGTTTGTCTTAAGAAAATAGAAACTAAATTTTAAAGCTTTATTTTGAATCACTCTCAGTATTTATCAGTATAGATATGAAGCTTGGGCTCCATGATCTTAAAAGTGGGCTATATTGGGTAATATTAGTAAAAAGGGCCTTCAAGTACCTTTCAAAACGTTTTCTCAGTTCAAGAAGAGCTCCTTGACAATCTCAAAGGATTGTATGGAAAACAAAGTACTAAAGAAAATTAAAGTAATTATATATTTAATGTGTTGAATGAATTCAACCTTAGCCAGAACAGAACAAGTGTTAAAAACAGGTAAGTTAAACAGTATGACTTTATTTATTTCTTGAAAATGTGAAAATTTATTAATCTCATGATTTTTTTAAAATCACTTGGACACTCCAGTTTTTTTAATCACATCTTAGCTTACTGCCCATTCTGGATATCCACTATTATTCATACTATTGGGGTGGGGATGAGCAGTTAGAATTTAAAGTTATTGTAATTGTATTTTCATGGAGGGGGATTGAGAAAACATTGATTAAAAACACCCTCAGGGTTTTTAGCTATAATAATTCTTGGTTGCAGCCTCGAATCTATATTATTCATACTACCCTCCCTTTTCCTTGTCGAAACATAAAATGTATTTGTTAGAAAGCTCTTTAATGAATTTTATAGCAATTAAAAGGACCACTTTAAATTAATTTTGAGCTCAACAATTCAATTTCCATTTTGTGTTTTGAAATTAATATGGAAGACAGGGGAATGTTGCAACCCTTTTCAATATTTTTTAGTATTATTTTTCAATAAATAATTTTTATGGGTATAAAAATGTATCATTTCCCGAGTTTTTCAAAATTGTATGTTTGGTTAAATTATTTTTTATTTAGTTTAACAAAATTATTTTGAATCAAAGACTACATATGTTGCAAGCTGCACCCTTAAAAGGGTATGTTGGAACATAAGTAGGGCTAAGTTGCAACAATGGTTTAAATCGTCAAATTCATTGTATTTATCAGACACACAGTTGATGCATGTGAAGATTATATTTTTTTGTACTCAGCCGATGTATCGACATTTTATAAACCCTATAGTGCACGCACTATAATTCCCTCACCATATTACTTATTGCAGAACAAAATGTATGTTTGGCCATTGACTTTTAAAAAGCTATGTTCCTCTTCGCAGGATTAATTTTATTCTTTTTTAAATTTCTATTTATTTGGGAATTAGTTAGAAGATTTTTTAAATTTTAGTTTTTATTCTTGTAAACTTATGTTTTATTCTTCTAATTCAGCTTTTTCTAGGGTCTCTGAGACTAAAACAAATTAAAATGTGTATGTTAATTTTTAATTACAATGCGTACTAATGCAATTTTGAGTTGTTTTGGTTGCGTAAGGCACCGGAAGAAAGTGGATTTTAAGAAAATAAAACCTACGGTATGTATTGATTAAAGGCATAGAGCCCACACTATGTATTGGTAGGAAAACATGTCCCATGGCCTTGATAAACAACAGAACAAATATACATTATTTATTTAATAAAAAATGTATTTAAAGCTGAAAAGCGTTTTGTTTCTTTGTTTATTTAAACCTGGTTTCTTTTTATTATTCATTATGTGCTAGAAATTAGGTATTTATAATTCTGTACATCAGTAAGTTGTTAATATTAATATTAATTTTATTCAAGATTAACACATACAAATAATATTCAACTATTCTCACATCTGCGGGGTAGGTTACAACACTCATCAAAACTAGTCCTACAACAGTTTATTGCGATCTGAAGTATAAAATGGCTTCATGATTTATTTTACTCAAATAAACTCTAGTGTCGAACAAATTTCAAATGCTATCTGATGATAATGGTCAGGAATACATATAAAATATATAACCTAACAAAAAAACTAAGATTAAATGAACGTAGAACACTTACACAGCACAAACAAAAATAGAAAATCAGCTGTGAACTATGAGTTAAAGATACACGTGATGTGTTCTCACTTGCTTTGTTAGCTGACTACTGCAGAGCGATAAAGTGTAGTAGTTGTGCGCTCTATGTCACAATACGTTTCCAGAAAAATCCTTTGTTGCAACGTGCATACGTTTCAACTAGCCCCAGTCTCACCTGTATTGAAATATAAGCTTTGATTAAGCTAGGATTATATTTTCAGGTAAAACGATGCTGCCATTGTTCCTTCGTACAAAGGCAGAGGTTTAATAGTGAATGTAAGAATAAAATGACATTCAGTTGGTTGAGTATTCCAGGCAAAGTTTTTGGGAGAGTCTTATTTAAGAGAATGCGTGAAAAAATCGCGGCAAAAATCTGGGATGTGAAATGTGGTTTCATTTTAGTTAGAGGTCGCAAGGACCAGGTATTTGCATTCCAACAAGTTATTGAGAAATGTATGGCAATAAGGACAAAAGTATATTATGCATTTGTTGATCTGGAGAAAGCGTGCGATTGGTCGAATAGGAGTATGTTCTGGAATGTTCTTAGATAGAAGAGTGTGAATGCATGATTCGTAGATGCACTTAAGGAGGTGTATGATGTAAGTAAAGCGTGCATGAGGGTGAACGGAGCTTTGAGATAATGTTCTGACATTGAAGAGGGTGCAAGACAAGGTTGTATTATGTCTCCAAAGTAGTTTAATGGTCATGGTTAATTTTATGATGGATGATTATGAGGACGTGGTTGGTGTGCAAATGGACAGTGTGAATGTGCTGCTATATGAAGATGATGCTTTAATTATGGCTGAGAGTGAAACTGGCTTGCAGAGTGCATTAAACATTAGAATGTCGTTACAAGCAAAATGGATCTTCGTATAAATATCTCCAAACCGAGGGTAATAGTTGTTGATAAGGATGGATCAGGAAACGATTTTCAGCTTAGTATGAATGGAAACTGTTTGAATAAGTGAATGATGATGTGTATCTGGACAGAGTGTTCTGTAAAAATGGAAGGACGATTGGTGAAATCGACAGACGGGGGGGATGCATCTCGGATGTATGTGGACTTTTGCAAAGAATGAAGTAGTATTAAAATAAGGAAAGATGGTAGTCTATAAAAGTGTGTTAACGCCAACATTGTTGTTCGAATGTGAATCTTGGGTTTGTCAGGAGAAAACACAAGAGCAGGGATGAATGCGGTTGGAATGAGATTTATAATAAACGTATATGGAAAAACTCGTGTAAACAGAGTCAGTAATGAATGGGTGCTGAGGGCGTTCACTTTAGTACTATTTTAAATTCACTTTAATATAAAAGGTACATAATTCTTAATACTTTCGGTGAGGATGAACACATATTTTGTCCTGAAAGTTTTCAGTCACCAAGATGAAGACCCTAATTTATTTAAACAATGTTCCAAGTATCTTCTTCTATAACTAAATTTAGAAATCATTCTTTTCTCCAAGTCCAAGGAGAATATTAATATATCATAACAGATGTAAAAGGGTTGGGCATTATTTAAGGATAAGTACAAAATAAAGTTTGAATTAATATAAAAGTTGAAAAGATTTAGAAATGAACATGAAAAATGTTAAATAGATAGTTGAAATATTCACTTACATGATTCAAAATCGAAACTTGCGCTAGCTTAGAAGTAAATAAATCTTATTTTCCCGAGACCCTCTGCGCAGGCTTCCTGTGTGTGTGTGGGATCAGCTCTGCTCAAATGAATATCCTCTTCGTTGAATCAATTGGTCGAAATCTCACTTATTTTATTTTCATTCCGAACAAGATTCGCTCTAACTTGTCATCAGCAGATTTTTCCTTGAGTAGCTATGGCCAGTCATGAAAATGAACAAGTAGTGCTAAACTGACAGCTTTAAAGAATAACTATGTTTAATAAGGATGTAAGTGTTCTCCCATATTTCAAAATTTATTATTATTTTATAGAATGTTGGATGATCTTTCCTCTAAATTATTGTGAATGAACCTAAAGTGTATCTGATTAGCACGACAATATTAGCATGCTATGTCGTGGACGAACATCGAAACCCATTTTAATTTACAGAAAATCTCAATTGTAAAATATTTAAAAAAATAGAAAAACTTATGTAAAAGCATAGTGTGGTGGCAAATAACACCAGAATGTATAATAACTCGATGTATGGATGTTGTTGAAGTAAAGGCGGTCCACGGGATAGAGAAGTGTGGAGAAAGCTAGTGAGGATGGATTAGGTACGAAGCTGTTTTTTAAGCTATATGCACAGTTTCTTGACTACCCTATAAGGGAACGGTGGGATTAGGTATGTATGTTTGTTTGTCGATATGTCACTATATTTTGTATTTTTCAAAATGTATAGCAATAAGTTAAACCAAGCATTTTTAACATGGTTGGATTCAGATTATGACTTTACCAACTTATAAGAGGTCAATTTAATAATACATTTATGTCTTCTCGATTATCTTTATGTGAATTAAATAATAATATTAAAGTTACATTAATATTTGATTGAAATCGATTTTATATTAAAAACTTCAACAATGTAGGACCGGAGTGGGAAACCCTGTCGCCAATCACCACAAGTTGCAAATTGGCCAAGACAATTGAGCTAATTTGAGTTTGCCAGATCTTAAAGTAAAACAAACTTTTTCCTGATGGGATGTGTTGGTTGCAACTTCTCAGTAAAAGTCGTCATCACATTTCCTATTCAAATGTCTTATATGTTTTATTTGAGAGACTTAATCTCTCAATTATTACATGGTTTGGCAAATTTCACTTCTCACTCATTACACCTGTAGCTACATTGATATATATGTTGACCACCTCTGCTGTAGATAATCTAGAAGTACTGGATGATTTAGATACATGAATGAGTAAATTAACGTAGGTGTATCAGTAGAATTTTTTACATTTACAAAAAATATAAACTATCTGCGGATATATTCTTTAAATTGAATAATAGCGTCTGAACATGNCTCAGGACCTTTGGCTTAGTACGACAATATTCTTAACACTGAGCGATCCAGGAGTCGTTCCATTCCCAGTATCATCCTTCACTCATAATTTAAGATAGAGTCTGTTAATTATGGACGCAAATAGTTCCACCTTACCGCATGGTTGGGAACATGGACTAAGTGCCAGTCTTGTATATCTGGTTTATTAGCGGCAAGGAGGTTGGGGTTTAAATCCCGGCTGGGTATTATACCCAGTGGAGTGAGGAGGAGAGGAGTGGTTTAAAAAAAATACTTCCCACTATCTCTCCATGAAAATGCGAATACATGTCCTCTAAAATCTACATCCTCAATCTCATAAGTAATTTTAAATACAAACGGCCCGAAAGGGTAGTAGGACGTAATGCAAAGAAAAACTTTTATCTTTCTTTGCATTTTTCATGACTTTCTTGGATGATATGATATTTGTATGATAACTTTTGTTACTCAAGGATGGAATAAACTTATGCCCCATAGTGTTTTATACTCGGATGCCATGAAGGAATCCATATCATCAGCACATATATGAAAACAACACATCACTTTACATTTTTTTACCTCCTGATCCGACGTGTAAGTAGGGCTTGCTATCTCAAGTTTCATGATATAAGCCGCGAAATCCCTGCTGACTTCGCTCAGTTTCAAAAAACGTCCCAGTAAAATAAGACGAAAGCGAAAATGATCTCTCAACATTTTACTCAACGTGCTTCACGGGAACGATCTAACCTATATTATGTAGCTCTCATGGCCAGTATAGCTACAAGCAAGTGACATACATTTGTAAAATTAACATTTTGTACACTATAATTATATTATAACAGTGCAACCAAAAAATTAACTTAATATAAGTCATCAAATTAAAGAACTAATTTGATTCAAAAAATTAGGTTCTTTTTTTCAAAGTACCTTACCACTCGTTGGGGATCTCCACCTTTAATGAAGCCAATGAGCTAGGTATGAGGAAGTAGAGATTACAGAAAATGTACCAGCTTTTACTAATAAGTATAGTGGAAAACAATTTGACAAAAAAAGTATCACTAATCCTAGATGGAGTCTGTGCCCCTAAACTTTAGTCCTCGTTAAAGCCAAATATCCAAGCTTGACGTCTAATACTCGCTCTCGCCGATGTGGGTGTTTTCATTTTCATAGGGTTAGTAAAAACATTTGTCGTCATGGAGGGACACAAGGTTCATGCAATACAAGGGCGGAGTTTTATTTTTGCCATGAAATAAATACTGATACCATAACAATCTTTATGGATATATTATGAATCCAAAATGCAACGCATTTTTTATTTTATTGTCTTACATATCCATCCACTCATATCTACACATTTTTATTCGATACTAACTGTACAACTGGTAACCTTAGTTCGTGGAGGGGTTATTTATGTCTAGAAAATACCACGAACACACGTTTTACTTACATTGGATAAAAAACCCAAAATTATTATTTTTTTAACAACGCGTCTTACTACCCGTTTGGGTTGTACGCTCATGCACTAATCACGCTAATGGGATAGGGATTATAGGAATTGAATTTAGAGGAAGTGTACCTACATTTGCGTGGATGAATATAGAGTGGGAAACCATTCAGGGAAAAAACAACCTCAATACACCCAACTGGGATTGAACCGCGCCTGTCATCAGCAGTCCTGTCTATTGCGAGAGTAGTGCCTTAAACCATGTGGTCACCATAGCGGGTGAGAATACTAAACTATTTTTTGCAATTATATATATCTCAAGTGGAAATAATTATTTTAGAAACATAGGTTTTTCTTCTTAACTCTACAACCCGGAGGTTGGTTGGATGTGATTTATACCCATTGTTAGCTAAACATGAACTTTTTTTTCATCTAGTTAGTGTTTGCTGCCTGCAGCTTCTGGTGTAAATCCCATGTACTAGGCGGAGT
>CABFWB010000043.1:274573-297783 GCA_902151455.1 Timema bartmani
TTAGATTTTTTACATATCGGAACATGTAACCTCAAAATTTCACCCCACCACCACCACCCCCAATATTTATAATAATGAGTATAATATTAATAATTGACCGTTAAAACCTTCAATTATGCCACCCAAACGAAATGCCAAATTTTGGAATTGAAATAAGATAAGGTAGATGAATTTACGGCGTTAATCTTCTTGGTGGCAAGCAGTAGGTTGGGGCACCAAGTCATTAAATATGAAACTAGGCAGGTAAGTTGGGTCACCACCATGGGTTACGTCTAATACATAAGTATATATTCCGGAATTCTGATACTATATTTTGTACATGTACAGTAGTCATTCATTCAACAGTAAAAAAAAAACTACAATAAGCTGTCCATATTCATGTTCTATCAAACGATATTTATCGGAAGTGTTTTTACTAACTCTAGGTAGAACATCGTTTTGGCAACTTTGAATTTTTATATAAGTGTCCGTTTGTACGTTTTTGAGGACGTGGATGAACTGGTACACATTAGGATGGTCATGGTAGAATGATTTGCTCAGTTTCAAGTGGTAACCTTCACATGTGTTAGAATCTAGTTATTTCGTCATTTTTTGGCATAACTGCCATAAATTACATAAAAAAGAATCTTCTGCGGTTTCAGGTTTAAGATAAGGTAGAGAGAAAATCGCTCGGAGAAATTGAGCAGTTTCGGATCTTCCTTTTTGATAAACAATACTTAAACCAAGTGATTATAGATTTCAAAACCAGGCTTGCAGTACAGTAAAACCTTGGATTGCGAGCATAATTCGTTTCGTAAACGTGTTCGTAATATAAAGCACTCGTATATCAAAGTGAATTTCCCCCATAAGAAATAATGGAAACTCAGATGATTCGTACCACAACCCAAAAATATTTAATCTACAAATGATTAATACCTTTTTTATCTTCGTTATTTAAATGTAACTGTACTGTAATCAAATTTATTAATTAAATTTAATCGTGGATGGTGTGAGGTAGACGAGAGATAGGAGTGGAGGAGGTGGGTTATTGTTTAGGTCGACTTTCACTGTCAATAAAGGAATCACTGCTATATGTTGGCTCACTGGAATATTATTCCTTTTGTGCGACTTAAACAAAGAACCTATCCAATGACACTTCTCGACAGACAAAGCGTAACCATATTACTACTCGTATTGCAAGATATTGCTCGTTTATCAAATTAAAATTTATTGAACATTTTTGCTCGTCTTACAAAACATTCGCACACCAAGTTACTCGCAATCCAAGGTTTTACTGTAATATGGAAATGGCATCCACTAATTTTTACTTTCGGAAAAATTTCACGAACCACGGTGTGTATTGCCTGTTCGAAGTCGATAATGAATTCCGTAGGTTGAAAATATATGCCATTCTCTGCACATATTCTTTTGATTGTTGAGAATAGTTGAACGTAAGTTCTCACCTCAATATTCAGCAACAAACAACACATCAAAGGAACATAATGTCCTTTCCTAAGTCCTAAAGTGGTGAAAAGTTGGTAGAAATTCTTCGCAAAGTATTCGAAAGTTCCATCCCCTTAAACCATGACACACTCACATAAGACTTTGAGGCTTGTTTCACACGAAAAAAACAATTATGTGAGCATTTGAATCATTTAGAACAAGACATTTTCGTTCCTGTTAGCTTGAGTGGAAATAGCGCTAAGTGTTGAGTGAACATCATCTTGGCTGGTAGGAACAGGAGGCTACATTGAGTTTTTCGCATGGTTAAGATTTCTCCTAAACAATGAAATGTCATTAGTAGTCAAATCAGCTTCATCTTTATGTGCTTCCAGCTATGGATGAATTAATTTGGAAGGCTTCTCACTCTTGGATTTAAATATAAGAAATGTACGTTTGATGGAGTTACTTACCATCTTTCTCCCAAGATTCCGTGGTGTATCGGGGTTGTGAACAAAAATAACTTATGAAGATGTTAATGGTCTCGTTCTTTCCAAGAGTATACAGTTTACTTTGACAAGTGACACTTACAGAACACCATATGTTCATTCCCGTCTTTGCCGTGTGTTTTAACTTATACTTAAACCCACCCACACTCAACGAGTCTTTTACTCTCTCTCTGAAAATTTTTTTCACTTCCATTTCACGACTACCCGATGTTGTATAAGGTTCCAGTTCGCTATCTTGAATGATATGTAGTGAGCTGATCTTGAACGATATTTTGTATCAATACGTGCATGTGTCGGTTATCTTTTGATTGCTTACACCGAATGTTTGCCAATCAGCGCCCCAATTTAATTGACTCGCTTCACAGTGGTGCCCAAAATTATTGATCTCAATTTTTTGATTGCTAAATAGCAGACCATGGCCCAACTTATTTAAAATCTTCTTGATTATGGTTCGGATAGGTTTAAGTTGAGACGGAGGGTTAACAAGAATTGTTGGAATGGGGATTACTTTTTAGTTTGGCGTATTGCAGTAGCTTTCTAATTGTGTTATTGAAGGCTTGATTTTAAAAATGGGTTAGCTCATTTAAAATATTGTTGTTGTTCAGAATGGCTGTTTGGATGTGTGGTCAGATTTACTTCCTTTACACATGCAAACATAAAAAGGTAAAATTGCCAGTATTGTTCTGTGAATGTTTTTGAGTTTAATGGGTAATACAAGATATTAAATTTTAGAAACTTTGTTTTTAGCACATGTATATTGTGATCTTGATACCTCAGGGATTAGACCTTGTGAACACAATTTCGAGTTCAAGAAATGTTGATTTGTGGGACTTGGTCATTCCACTTTTACCCCACGATCCTTTTATCCTATCAAATACCAGAGCTAAACAATATTGTGACTAGGGATCTAGTAAAGAAGCTACAGTATTTATAGGGATTCATTTATTGTAATGATTGATAGTAAATGGGGTCAGGGATGGAAATAATGTAATTGTTATTATTTTACCAACAATTTGCAAATCAATGGAAACGACAGAATGAAATGCATGTAGCACGTTTCCAGTAGATTGACTCCCCCATACCCCAAATCTCCCTAAGCTAAGTAATAATTTCAAAACCAAATATAATGTATAATTTCATTTTATTATGAAGATTCCTTTATAAAATACATAAAAAAGTTCTGATTTCTAACTAACATTGATAATAATTTTAAAATAATATTATCAGTGTTATTTTATAAAGTTTGATTTTATATATATAATGAGTGCTGTAGATTACACGATTTGACGTGTGGAAACGTGAAAATGAATTAAAAAATATCTTAGACTTTAATATAAGAATCTTGCAGAACACTTATTGAGCTGTGTGAAGTGGTTATCTTTATTTAAAACTGACAGTATTTATTTTCAAATTGTTTTGGTTTTCCAGGTTTGGCCTATGTCACCCCTGAGAAAATCATGAGAGCGGGAAATTCAGAAAGTTTTACAAATTATATCCTAATGCCCGTAACACCCCCAGCAGGTGTTTATAAACCATCGGACATTATTGAAACACCGAACATCGATACTTCTGAATCTCACGGAGTTTCCAGGGCCGTCAGAGAAGTCATCCGGGAACGGCAACAGTTGCCAGGTAGGCAACACTAGAAGTGTGACGTCATAACACTTCTGAAACAAGCCTATCACTATTTTTGAGAAGTAAAACCTGGTCTATTAAGTGGGGGATGTAAGGTACGCGAGAAATGACGAGTATTTTTGCAGTTTTTACAGCAAAACCCTTTTGTCCCAAATAAATATAATATTGTTTCAGTACAAAAATAGAGTTTAGTTTTATTCACGTGCTGATATCAACAGTTATTGAATATCTGTCATGAGCATAGCAGCATTAGATGAAACACTCTTTTAATGAAGAGAGAAAGCTGTCTTTAAATTCCAGGACCCCATTAACAGATATTTAAGAAATGGTGAGGTCAATATGTGAAGAGAATTCTTATTTTCATACAGAAGCAGTATTTTATTTATTAATAACAAAAAAAGGTTTTGATTTGAAAACTAAAAAAATTGACCTTTTCTGTCGTCTCCTTCATCCTCAACTTCAGGGAGCACGAATTGACTCATACGGTTTTAATTTATTTACATGGTGACCTTAAAGGTTTTTTAATAGCTTACGGTGTCCTGAAATTTAATTACAACTTTTTATATTCATTTAAAATTTTTGTCACCTAATGTCGCTATACTCGTGACAGATATTCAACAGCTGTTGATACAACCATGTGTAGACAATTAAACTTAAATGTTTCTACGGGAGCAATATATTATTTATTTTGGACAAAAATTGACTTGTTTTAAAAATTAATTCGCATTCCCTACACTCCTACCTTAAAATTGAGGACTATAGATGTACAGCTAAAAATACAAATCAAGCACTCATCTGAAATTCACTTTCGAGGGGGCGTGAAGGAGTGGAGGTATAGGCAGTGCATTCATGTATACCATTCAAAATGTGTATATTGTATAGTTTTTTAGCACTACGTCTAGGCATAATTATATACTAACTATTAGAATGAGCTAGAGATGAGGAAGTTTGAATGTATGGGAGGTTTACCCGCATTTGCGTGGAAGAATAGTGGAAAAACATTTTGGTAAATCCACACTCTGTACGTCCGACTGGGATTCTTAACACCAATCTTCCCACTATCGACGATCCAATCCATTGAGAAAGCAAAGCCTTAAACCATGAGTAGTATAATTTGTAGTATAATTTTCTTAGTTACAATCTGACGTAATTTAAAATATTATGAAATGCAACCAAATATAGAGCTGGGATGGAAAGACGGAAAAAACTTAGCTTTATATATATATTTTCTTTATTTTTAGATTACCGAGCACTGGATTTCTGGCTGGAAGCTGTATCGCCGATATTCAAAGGGCCAATAAACTCAGCGAATAAGACAAACAACTATATCGATAACTCAGAAGTAATTATATACCCTAGACCCATGTCAAAAAGAATATTTTTAAAACTATTAGATATATGTGAAAGCCCATCCTCAAACATTCTAGGTCAAGATAAAGATAATCCAAACGAAATTTTTTTCATATTTTGCTCGAAGCCTGAAATGAAGATAAGGTTATCACATAATAAATTAAGCAATCATAATAAATTAACAACATTTAAGGATGATGATATTAGACATAATTACATAACAAATAAATCCCAAATAAATGGCTATCACTATCACATAACTATAGAGCCTCCATATTTGGCATTAAGTGAAGGGAATTCTACAGTATATTCAAAAGTTATTACACAGCAAATAAGCCATAATTTTGACACCGAACTAGAATCAGTGATTTCCACAATTAAAAAGTATCCCCAACACGTGAATAAAAAGAAACATGTTGAAATGAATGGAATTAAAATAAATCTTGAGAGCGATATATCTAATGATAATAACACTACAATATTAAATGATTCCCTTGCTAATGAAGATAATTTAAAATCTAATAGTATGACGATTAACAATGGAATATTTACATTTTCCCCAAATAAAGAAACGCCAAAAACTAATGAAATGTCAATTAACAATGAAATAATCACTCAATCCACAAATGAAGACCACTCAATCACTAGTGCTATGATGGTAGACAATGAAACCTCTACAAAAACTCCAAAAGAAGAAAACTCAAATGCTACAGGTATGGTGATGGGCAATGAAACATTAACAAAAGACCCAAATAAAGTACACTCAACAGCTAATGATATGAAAATAATCAGTGAATCATCTACACACACCCCAAATGAAGAACACGGAAGAGTTGCTATTATGACGGGCAATGAAACCTCTACAAAAGACCCAAATGAAGGACAGGCAAGAATTGCTACTATGACTGGCAATGAAACCTCTACAAAAGACTCAAATGAAGAACACGCAAGAGTTGCTATTATGACGGGCAATGAAACCTCTACAAAAGACCCAAATGAAGAACACGCAAGAAACGGGCAATGAAACCTCTACACAAGTCCCAAATGAAAAACACGCAAGAGTTGCTATTATGACGGGCAATGAAACCTCTACAAAAGATCCAAATGAAGTACACTCAACAGCTAATGATATGAAAATAATCAGTGAATCACCTACACACACCCCAAATGAAGAACACGCAAGAGTTGCTATTATGACGGGCAATGAAACCTCTACACAAGTCCGAAATGAAGAACCCGCAAGAGTTGCTATTATGACGGGCAATGAAACATATACGCAAGCTCCAAATGAAGAACACACTAAGGTTACTATTATTACGGGCAATGAAACCTCTACACAAGTCCCAAATGAAAAACACGCAAGAGTTGCTATTATGACGGGCAATGAAACCTCTACTAAAACCCCAAATGAGGTACATTCCACAGTTTATAATATGATGATGGACAGTGAATTCTCTACACATGTCCCAAATGAAGAACATGCCAGAGGTAATATTATTATCGGCAATGAAACCTCTACCCAATCCCAAAATAAGGAAAACGCAATAACTGGTATGTTGATGGACAAAGAAACCTCTACACAAGCCTCAAATGAAGATCATGCAAGAATTGGTATTACGATGGGCAAAGAGAGCTCTATAAAAGCCCCAAATGAAATAAACTCAACAGCTAATGACATGACGATGGACAGTGACTCCTCTAGACAAGCCCTAAATGAACAAAACGCAAGAGTTGCTATTATGATGGGCAATGAAACCTCTACACAAATCCCAAATGAAGAACACGCAAGAGTTAGCATATTAATAGGGAGTGAAACCTCTACAAAAGTCCAAAATGAGGTGCAATCAACTGCTAATGATTTGATGATGGACGGTGAATCCTCTACACACGTCCAAAGTGAAGAACGTGCAAGAGGTGGTATTATGATGGGCAATAAAACCTCTACACAAGCCCCAAATGAATACCACTTAACAGATAATGGGTTGATAATGGATAATGAAACCTCTACAAAATCACAATTTGACAATCACCCAAGATCTGGTATGATGATGGGTATAGACTCATCTTCACAATCCCCAAATGAAGAAAACTCAACAGATAATGGTATGATGATGGGAAATGAAACCTCTAAGAAGTCCCAAAATGAAGAACACCCTAATACTGGTAGGATGATGGAAAGTGAATCTTCTAAACAAGCCCCAAATGAAGAACATTTAATAGTTGCTATGATGATGGGCAATGAAACCTCCACAAAAGCCTCAAATGAGGTACACCTAACAGCTAATGATATTATGATGGACAGTGAATTCTCTACACAAGCCCCAAGTGAAGAACACGTGATAGTTGGTACTATAATGGCTAATGAAACCTCTACACACGTTCCAAATGAAAAACATGCAAGAGTTGTTATGATGCTGGATAGTGAAATATCTACACAAGCTCTAAATAAAAAACATGCAAGAGTGGGCATAGTTATGGGCAATGTGATATTTACACAAGTACCAAATGCAGAACGCACAAGAGTTAGTATGATGATGGGCAATGACACTTCTACACAAACCCCAAATTATGAACAGGCAGGATTTTATATGATTATGGGCAATGAAACTTCCACAAAAGACCCAAATGAAGTATACTCACCAGCTAATGATATAGTGATGGACAGTGAATCCTCTAAACAATCCCCTAATAAAGAAGACTCAATAGCTGGTATAATAATGAACAATGAAACCTTTACACAAGCCTCAAATGAAGCACACGCAAGAGTTAGTATGATGTTGGGTATCGAAAGCTCTACAAAAGGCCCAAATGAAATACACTCAACAGCTAATGATATGATAGGCAATGAAACCTCTACAAAAGACCCAAATGAAGTACACTTGCCAGCTAATGATATGATAGGCAATGAAACCTATACACAAGCCCCAAATGATGAACAGGCCGAAGTTGATATGATTATGGGCAATAAAACTTCTACAAAAGACCCAAATGAACTACATTTGCCAGCTAATGATATGATGATGGACAGTGAATCCTTTACAAAATCCCCAAATGAAGAACACTCAAGAGATGGTATGATGATGAATAATGAAACCTCTACACAAGCCTATAGTGATGAACAGGTAGGAATTGGTATAATTATGAGCAATAAAACCTCTACAAAAGACCCAAATGAAGTACACTTGCCAGCTAATGATATGATAGGCAATGAAACCTCTACACAAGTCCCAAATGATGAACAGGCAGGAGTTGATATAATTATGGGCAATGAAACCTCTACAAAAGATCCAAATGAAGTACACTTGCCAGCTAATGATATGATGATGGACAGTGGATACTTTACAAAATCCCCTAATGAAGAACACTCAAGAGCTGGTATGATGATGAATAATGAAACCTCTACACAAGCCTCAAATGATGAACAGGTAGGAATTGGTATAATTGTGAGCAATGAAACCTCTACAAAAGACCCAAATGAAGTACACTCACCAGCTATTGAAATGATGATGGACAGTGAATCCTCTACACAAGCCCCAAATGGAGAACACTCAAGATCGGGTATCTTTATGGGCAATAAATCATCTTCACAATCCCCAAATGGGGAAAACTTGACAGATGGTATGATGATGGAAAATGAAACCTTTGAAGAGTCCAAAAATGTAGACCACCCAAAAATGGGTAGAATGATGGACAGTGAATCCTCTACGCAAGCCCCAAATGAAGAACATGCAAGAGTTGTTATGATTATAGGGAATGAAACCTCTACAAAAGGCCCAAATGAAATACACTCAACAACTAATGATATTATGATAGATATTCAATTCTCTACACAAGCTCCAAATGAAGAACACGCAAAAATTGGTATAGTAATGGCCAATGAGACCTCCACACTATCCCCAAATGAAGATCACGTAACAGTTGGTATGATGATGAACAATGGATCTTATTCACAATCCTCAAGTGAAGAAAACTCAACAGATAGTATTATGATGATGGGAAACGAAACCCCTAAAAACTCCCAAAATAAAGAACACCCAAGAATCGGTACGATTATGGACAGTGAATCCTCAACACAAGACCCAAATAAAGAACAAACAAGCGTTGGCATTATGATGGGCAATGAAACCTCTACACAAGCACTAAATGAAGAACACGTAAGAGCTGTTATGATTATGGGCAATGAAACCTCTACACAAGTCCCAAATGATGAACAGGCAGGAGTTGATACGATTATGGGCAATGAAACCTCTACACATGTCCCAAATGATGAACAGGCAGGAGTTGATACGATTATGGGCAATGAAACCTCTACAAAAGTCCCAAATGATGAAAAGACAGGAGTTGATACGATTATTGGCAATGAAACCTCTACACATGTCCCAAATGATGAACAGGTAGGAGTTGATACGATTATGGGCAATGAAACTTCTACACAAACACCAAATGAAAAACACGTAAGAGTAGGTATGATGAACAATGAAACATTAACAAAAGCTCCAAATGAATTACACTCAACAGCTAATGATATGATGATGGACAATGAATCCTCCATCCAGGTCCCAAATAAAGAATCCTCAAGCGTTGGTGTCATGATAGACAATGAAACTTCTAAGAAATCCCATAATGAAGAAAACCCAACAGTTAGTGGTATGGTGATAGACAATGAATATTCCACACAATCCCCAAATGAAGAAAACCCAAAAGTAAAAAGTATGATTATGGACAATGAATCATCTATAAAATCGCCAAATGAAGAACAAGCAACATTTAATGGTATGATGATTGATGGTGAATCATATACACAATCCCCAAATCAAAAACAGCCTACAGTTAATGGTATGGTAATGAACAATAAAACATCCACACAATCCCCAAATGAAAAACACCCAGCTGTTAACCAGACGGTAAAAAATAATGAAACTTCTACAAAATCTCTTTATCTGGTACCTAATAAAGATAATTCAACACTTTTTGAATTACAAATTGCAAGTGAAAGTACAACCAAAACTATGGAAAATGAAAGAGAAAGTAAGATCATTAAGGTACCTGAAGAAGTTAGTAATAAGCCCTTAGATTTATTTAATGTTAAAAACGAATTAGAAAATTCTAAAGTTTTAAAAGATTTAAACCCTATTAAGGAAGATATTGTAATACTAGGTGAAGATATACATAAAATAGTATCATCTTCTATTAATAATATATATAATAAAACCACAAATATTTTACATATACCCACTAAAAATTATACTGTTTCATTAACCAACACTGATAATCACGGCCCACAGCTTAATTTTGAGATAGAACAAGAATCAAAATCTAAACGGTCATTTGATTACTCAAGTTTTAAAGACCCACGCATGAATCATAATTTAATCCTTGAATCAAATGCGCAGTACTCGAGAGAAACTCCAACGGAAACAAAGGGAAGTATAAAGCCGATGCCTTCTATTAGTTCTGATAACGCCTATCTGCAAATGGAGAATAAATCAATAATACCAGAAGTTTTTCCACAAAAAGACTTTGGAGAGCAACCATCATTGCTAATGAATGATACACGTTTTGATATAAATATATTTACAAACAGTAGTCCTCTCCATAATCACACAAACCAATTGTTAGATAAACACATGATATTTGGATCACACGTTAGCTCTTCTGACAGACGTCCAAAATTAATACTAAGACAACACAATGGATACAGACGCCCTTCAATTCATAAAACTAATCCTAATAGCTCAAAAAATAATTTTATACGTCGTTCTAGCGGACGAAGAATGTCTTCATTGTATTATCAGCGGCCTCATATTTATCTGGATCAGTATTTTTACACACCTTTGAGGTATTATAGATCAGATCAATTTGTTAACAATTTGTCTCAAGATCAACTAGGACCTCCAGTTGGTCATAGCAATAACAATAGGGCCCATTTTCCACCGATTCCCACTAATCCCTTTAGTCGACCTCAAGCACCACTTCTACCCCCGGAAAACATACGATGATCTAAAAGGCAACAATGTACATTTTGATATAAATTATATTAAATGCATGTTATTGCATCAAGATACGAACAAATAAAACATTTATAAATTGTTATAACATTATAAGAAGATATTTACCTCATAAATAATAAACAAGGGCTAGTATACGTATTACATATTATGTTTGTTAAGAATATTTAACCTATTCTATTGGTTAGTTTCGTGCTAAAACATATTTTATAGTATTTTTGTAATGTTTAAAATTAACAATAAATTGCAATTAAGTATTTAGAGTAAACACTACTTAAATAATATTAAATCATGTTAGTAAAAATATAATTACTTTAGGTTACTTATAAGAACTAATCAAATAAAGTAGTCTAGAATATTTATTTCAACCAACCGTAAAATAAGTCTTAAGTGCCCTTGTTTTAAATGTTATTTAAATGTTTGAGTTTAATAAACTATTGTACAAACGTATAATAATCACTTCTAAAAAATAAAAAGTTCTGCCTGTTTGTGTAGAAATGTCACTTTTATCATTCTTGAGAATATCAAATGATTTGACCAGATCCTAATAGTTTATGCAGTTGCTATTTTGAATATTGATTTTTCTATGGCTTGATCCTTCCAAGTTGCAATTAGGGCAGAAAAAAAATTCAAACCATTCCATCATATAATTTGTTCCAAGTACTAAGTCAGAATTAAGTAGCAGCTTCATTCTATGGATAGTAGTTAGGAAAGAACTTATAGAAATTAAAATATGAAGCACTAACAAAATATAAGGCAAGTCAAAAGTTAGTAAAATAATTTGAGTTAATAATTATTTTCATTTAAAATTAATGGACAATTTGTGTTTTAGTTAGGCCCAGAGTGAAAATACCAGAAAATATATTTACATACAAATTGAAAACTATCTCAATTCGTCTACCATCATTTTTACTTGATTCATTTAAAAGAATTCGTGTGTGAAAAAATTATAATATGAATACATAATTTAATTAACTAAGATAACAAGATTTAAACTCTTAAACCCGTTGGGGGAGATATTCTAAGTAGCAAATATACATTGATTAAACAAATCGAATGATTCAATTCATTTATTTACTGTTCAATCCACAAATATATTTTAAAACAAATTAATCCATGCTTTTTCGAGGTTGTTTGAATGAAACGACCTACCAAATTTACACAATCAGTTTAATACAGTGGAATTTGGATAATTCAAACTTGAAGAAACCAGGAAAAAATTTGAACTATACAAAAATTAGAATTAAATAAGTTTCTTAAAAGAAATTGAAAAGAAACGTAGTTAAGTTTGCAACCAAGCTAAAAAAAACTTTATCTAACGTATTTGGATATAATCTGTTCACAATTTCTTTAAAAAGCAAGAGATTTTAATCTGTTTTCCCTATTTAAGTCTCTAGGTCATAGTGTGTGATTCTAATTAATTTAATGAATGGAAATTGAATCACTTACATTGTTGTGACTTTAAAAAAAACACCTGAGTTCTTGGATATGGTCCATGGCTTCTGCCACATTCAGGATAGGCCTTTCCTGAACTAATGAAGAATTGTCTTCTTCCTCATCAGATGCTCCAGACTCAGCCTGGATGTTATTGTTGAGAACTTCGTTGAATATGTCCGCATCAGTAACTTCATCACACACTGCCACATCTGCATCCACGCTGACGTGGTCCACATAGGAGATAGCAGTATCAGGAGTAGCTTCCTCCCAGCTGTCAAAAGCTGGCGCAGCTTCAGTCACAGTTTCCCCATTATTTTCTTTCTTGATAAAGCCAGATTTTTTAAAAACCGTTCTTAATGGTCTTAGCTTGTACTTGGTTCCCCGCTTGCTTACACATTCTTGAGGCTTGAAGAATGTCAAGCGAAATTTTCTGAGTAGACATATCTCCAGCAAGAAAATTTTCAACTAACAATCATCTGTAGAAATTTTTAGGTTCTTTATTTTTCCTTGGTCCATAGGTTTAATAACCGATGCCATATTTAGCGGGGAAAAATAAACTTTACATTTTCCAAAAGGGGAACTCTGTTATGAGCAGTGCAATTGTCAATGAATAAAAGGATTGTATGATTTTGTTTTGCCAAACTGTTTGTCTGTTTTTAAAATACATTTTTCAAACATATTGAATGTCATCCATTCTTTTCTATTTGACATGTATTCCACTGGCTTAAATTTTATATTTTTGAAGCAACGTGGGTTAGCCGATTTTCCAATCATTAACAACGGCTGCTTTTTAGAACCAAACAAGTTTGCTCCAACTAACAGTGATGTTTGAACTTTACTAAGCTTTCCCCCACTGCACCATTCACCTTTAAATGCAAGAGTTTTGTCAGGAGTACACTTGTAAAAAAAAAGTCCCGTCACATTAACGTTAAAAATGTTTTTCGGTTATATGTCCTGGATAATTTCTTTTAAGTTTTCCTTCCAATTATCGGGTAAACGCACATCAACATCACCACTTTCACCACATAAAGCTTTATAGGAAATTCAGTTTCGTTGTTTAAACCACCCTGCACTCGCTTTGAAATCTCTTTTACCTAATTCAGACGCGAAATGTCCAGCCTTTGCTCTAAGAAGAGGTCTACTCACTAGGACTTTCTTGTGTCGTACTTGTTTGAACCAATTCAGCACACAGTTGTCTACATATGGGTTTTCCGATCCTCTTTAGCTTTTACTATCTTGTCCACTCTAGTTTTAATTGCCCAAAATTCTTTTTTTGTTTTTCAAAAATGTTGAAAGTTTGTTAGGGGGAATTTTGAAGGCCTTTGAAATTTCTGATTTTTTTAAGTCCCTTTCCACTTCCTTTATCACCACTACTTTTTCGGCCAAAGTTAATGATTTATAGGACTGTGGCTTGGAGAGTGACATCACAATACACACACACATACACACACACACACAAACTACTGTACAGCTGCTACTACTACTACTAAACAACAAAACAAAATAAACTCGCACTTCAGAAGAACATTGCTATGACCAAATCACTAAGAACAGCACATGTAACCGCTCAAGAGGTTCGACCTTGACTAACGGAGTACAGAACTGTAAGTGTAAACAAAGACGTATGTGTGAGTGGTGGAGGGGCAGGGGTGAGAATAAGGGTACTAACCGCCTTCCAAAATAACCTCTCCTGTTTCCAAAAAATAGAACAACACAGCGCCCCAACTAGAATTAGGAAAAGAATACTACACAGTAAATTGCAACTTACGAAAAGTTTGAATCAACCAAAACAAAATTCGAACTATCCACGATTTTTTTAACATTGTTTTAATACAAAATACATGGGACCGGCGGAAAAATTCAAATCAAAGACTATTTCGATTTTCTGAAGTTCGAATTAGTCAGGCTCCACTGTATTACGATAGGTAACATCTAACTACTACAAAGATAATATAATTATAGCTACAGTTAAACACTAGATGACGGAAAAATCAAAGACAAATGCTATTAATAAGTGTCACTGCCCTATTTTGGTGTGGGCCTAAATGGTCAGGATGTGTTGTGGCCGAGGATAGGAGGGGTGAGTGAATATATGATTGTTTAGTCTTTATTTCTTTATATTTTATTATTTTAATATAAATTTCATTATTGTTTACTTAATTAAATATTTCTTATATTAATTAATTATTAATTTACAAAACTACCACATTTTTTTGTCTGCCACCCTTTTTCATTAATTTAGTTTTGTAAGGGTGGTACATTTTGCTCTCTTGTGTTTTTACGCGCGTTTTCTCTTTAGACCTCAGAGTGTTTCTCTAAAAGGTGGACGTGCGTCACCCCGAGGCTCACAACTCTCGTCACTACCATTCAGTATAACTTATTTTAATAATAATCACCCTTCTTTCTCTGACATAACTATGTGTGTGTGAAATGAGCACCAAATAAAGACGTGTGGTTATTCAAGTTCATCATCACAGCCCCAGGTAGGCCTACTTGGGTCACTGTCATCGGATCTTTAATAACAGGTAGGATCAAATACGTCTACTTACGCACACATCAAAATAAATAATTCTCTCTCTCTCAATCAAATTAAAATCAATGATTGTGTGGGTTCGTGAATGACGTTCACTTGGTTTTTTTTAATTGTATTACTATGTTATATTACAAAATGTGATGTTGATGAGAAATATTAAAAGGATATGAAAAACTTAATAGATTTACTAAAAAGCTCATGACAGAACTACGTATACAAGGAATGCCTAACCGATGGCCTAACTGACCTCTAGGTGATCTTACACGGTTTACGGACCTCGGTAGCCTGAGCTTGACGATAGCCCTCCAATACACATACTGATAATCCAGCGTCCTAACACGAGTAGCACCAAAAACGAGGAGATTGACCCCTTATACCCGATGGTGATTAGTCAGCCCTGTTAGCTTGGATACCCTACTATGTATCCTGGCTTCTAGGCTGATTTACCGTGAGGAATGCTGACACTCTGCTTATATTTCAACGCATGTGTTCTATTTTTTTACAGACTAATCACAACACCTTGCCACACTCGTTTTATCATTCACAATCCAGAGCACAACAAGTGTAAACAAATAAACGCCTCGATTTAAGTAGTGTCGATTACATAGCCATCAAATGTTGAATAATGGTTTATGTTTAGAAACTTCCCTTTCTCAATCAACAGTGCGTAGGAGAAAATGCCTTCAGAATCGAGAAAAAAGTATTAATATTTGATGGTTTGTATGTGTAGCCTACATATGTGTATCACGTATATCACTACCCACCTTGGCTATCGACACACATATTTTTTCACCCACCCACCGCATAGTTTTTCCCATTCAGGCTATACACATTTTTAATTACACTAATAAGGTAGGGATGAGGTATCTAACTATTACATAGAGAAACATTTGCCTTATTTGCATGGAGGTAGACGTGGAACCCACCTAGGATAAACAGAGTCAATATACTGAGATTTGAGCCCTGTCCCCTCAGTCACCGGCAATCCAGACTAGGTCAAATTTAAAACAAATTAGATGCATATATATATACATATTGAAAAAAAAATCCTTAGTTATTGTTACTTAAAATACCTCAATTACAACACAGATATCCGGCTAGAAGCCGTACCTCTATCGTGAGTGTCCAAATAATTTTTCAGAATTGGAAATAAAACCTATCATAACAATAGATGACCAATAGAGGGAGAGAGAGAGAGATCTACCACTCTAAAATGATGGAATTAAAGTTTACAAATTTGATTGATTATTAAATACAGCTCTGCATGTACTTAAATGTTATCAAATTAGTGTAGTCTTTTAAATATCGAAACAAAAAATGTTGTAAATGCTTAATAGATTACTTCAAAATCACTTGACATGGCCGAGAGCCATAAAGTGTTGTTTTATTACATTAGTTTTTTACTAATTCAAAATCCTGGGACGAAAATTTAAAAGCCGGTCTCACCTCACGAATAGCTTGGAACTGAGACAGGAGTTAAAGCTAATACTAGGTGTCACATCGTAGGTCAATGGGGTGGACTGAAACTTTCATTATCAAACAATGGAATTAACTGAGATTATTTTATGATATTTTAGATATACATAGTAATTGAAAAATAATTGTTTTAAAATGAAATAGCCCAAATACATCTCTCTGATTCCAACTTTGCTGTGTTCAGGTGAGGAATGCAGAAAATCACACTTAGTTGAATTTTATGGTTAGAGAGTCATGGTGTATATTATAATATTCCGGTTAATTATTCGTTAGATAGACTCCAAACGGCACCGCCTGATACAAGATAAATATTCTCACACAAGTGTATTTTAAATTGGAATTGAAGCTTCGTAAAGTTTGAAAGTAATTGAACCACCTTCATTAATCTTATAATTTTATATCTAGATTCTGTTAAAGAGACATTTTATTTATTTGATGAAGCTGATATCTGTTACTAACCAAATATTTTTCTGTCTCTGAATTGACACATTTCACGTGAATGTCACTGAAAATGAGATGACTTTAGCTTTTCAGGAAATTTTAAAAAGTACAGAATTATAAATGTAAGATTTTTAATACTAAAATAGCATATTATTGTGGTTACCTTTCACCTCTGTTATGATATGAACCATATTTTAAAATAATTAACCGATAATCAAATAATATTAGAGACGTCTACAACACACTCTAGCTCTCCATAAGTGTAGGTAGGCAAAATACAAGTATGTTGAGACTCAATGACTTGAGCCTTGGTAGATTCATGACATAAATAAAGTACCCATTTGAACCGCCAAAATGTATTAGCATCGGTAACAGTCTAGGGAATAACGCAAATAAAAATTCTGTACACCTCTTATAAATCTTTACTTTGATTATTAAATTTTCTGTTTTATTTATTTGATTAAAACCAAGAATATACATTCAAATCAATAACTATCCATATAATTATTAATTATTCATTCAATTAAGTGAAACATGACAACCTGAACACAAAAAGCGAACCCAGGACCTTTGACTTTGCATGTCAATGCTCTACCACAGAGCCATCCTGGTTCGTCACGTGCTCAGGACCACCTCACAAGCTGTCAGGACTGATCCTGTGAATAACCATCTCGTATCAGTTTGCGTTACTTATGAATTAAAAATTATTTATTAACAGTCTCATAGTAACAAACCATAAAATTGCTTTTAAATGGTGCAACACGTCTTACTGCCAGCTTAGATTATCCAAAACTTGCATTAATTTGCGGGCACATGATAAATAAGAGGAATTTAATGGAAACGCAAAACTATTGAACTTTGAGGGTATGGGATAGTCATCATAATAATCACTTCATAGAAAACTATCATAAGTGCTCCCATATGGGTTTCGAATAATCGAAAGCTGAACAAATCCTACCTCCAAATAAATTGTTATAGTTATAACATATTTATAGTAATTAGTATCTGGTAAAATACTAATAAAATCTTTCAATACATTCTTCCGTCGACAGCAAGCCTGTGTGAAAATTTGAAATTTCGAATCCGAATGAGAATCTTACTAAGACTCGAATTCTATTCGAAATTTTGAATCTTAATATTAGATTATTCAGATTATATTTGAAATTCGAAATCCAAACAAAATTTAGTTTCGAATTTAATGGGTTTGTTCAACACTCGACTCTATAATCATTCATACTTAACAAATTAATATTAACATACCAGAAACCAGTTACGTGTTAGAGTAAATAGAGATATTAACTTGAGTTGCAGGTCATAAAGGAATCACGTGTGGGAGAGTTGTTTACCACAGTAAATATATTGTATTCAAGAAAAGTAGCTAGACTCCATTTAAAAAGTGGTGTGAACTTTATTTGATTTCTCACCTTTTGCGATTTATTTTTTGTTGTTGTTTTACAAGGTAACATAACATAATAAAATATTCAACACTTCTTAGATTTGACACATTAACAAAGTAAGCCTAAAATAAATATTTCAATTCAGATCTGAACCGTTTTATTTAAATATTAGATTCCAATTTTTTAAAAGAGTGGTATTCGTCTAGGACTCAATTTGATAAAATAAACCTAGCATGAGATTCGATTGGGATTCGACCAGAAATTTACTCTAGGCATGAGATTCGATCCGATTCGATTCAACTAAGTGAGCCAAGACTCAGATTCGATTCAAAACTGAAATTTATGGATTCGCAAAGGCTTAATAAACAGATTATATTGTTTGTATAAAGCTAATGATAAAGTTTAGGAATCGAAAGTGCAAGGACTCTCTTTTGATTTAAAAATAGTTCAATAATAATTTTCAATGGTATCTTATCTAACTACCTTATATTTTCATAGTATTATAATTTAGCTATGAGCTTTAATTCCTTTTTGGTAGTACAAGAATGGATAAAATCGTCAAACTATATTTCTTAAGATAAAGTTATCAGTGTAAGTATGCACAGCAATATATTACTATTTAATACATTTATTTAAACATTTTAAGCCAGTAGATGTGGGCTATCATCAAAATTATTTATTGTAGAAACTAAAAATTTGGAGATTAGACTCATACATCGTTCAAAAATCCCATTTCCCAAATATAGAAGATGATCAAGCACGTCCAGTATGTTTGTTAAATTTCATCCTCTTTGAAACTATTGGCACTATAGGAGGAAATTATTTTATATGTTCGTTCATTCAATTCTTAGCCAGCATAAAAACCACTTTGGAAAAAAAATACTATGCGTAAATTTTAAACTTTAAATAAAACATTATATTAATTGTTGTATATTCTTGATAAAATACTATACGAGATTAAGAGTTCTCAATTTTCAACTTATTTATTTATGTTCGCCTGGGAAAAGGTTTCTATACTATACGCTTCACATGACTGTGTGGCAGGTTAGCAAGAATACATCGGAAAGGGGAAGTATGGGAAACGCGAAAAGGTCAATGCAATTTTTGTACTAAAACTTTTTTTTGCCAAAATAAATCAAATATTGAATCTGTATGGACGTTATGCTTGTGACAGATATTCAACAACTGTTAATATCACCATGTGAATAAAATTAGACTATTTTTTTACTTGAAAAATATTTCATTTATTTTGACCAGAAAAATTGTTGCTATAAAAACTGCTCAAATACTGGTATTCTCTTGCGTTCCTAAGTCCCCACACTAACGGAAAACAAGGTCTAGAACAGAGGTCCCCAACCTTTTTGTACCTTAGAGCACATTCAAAATTAACGGTAGTGCGGTGGGCACCAATTACTTTTCAAGGCAAATTTACTTACTCCCGCCAGGCTCAGAGGTCAGCCTCAACGTTTTATACACGACCGGTCAACTGCCATGTTAAGTTTCCAACAGTGATTGTGACGTTACATGTGGTTGTGGGTAATACTTAAAGCGCCATGATGGGAAGGGGGAGGGGGGTCCAACCCCCTCCAACTTTACAAAAAATAAATAAAAGATACTGCTTTATTTACGGTTTTAACAAGAGCAAAATAAAGACGCCAGAAAATATTTAGCTAATCACCACAATTTTGGTGCTTGGTACATTTTAAAAATTAATATTTATTCTGTGTTTATTCAGTCAAAAAAGCTGGGTAGACCCATGTCAAGATATTTACAAAGGAAATAGGAAGTATTAGCATGCTATTAGTGATTGTGGGTCGAATGATGGACTGGGTAGGTTTTTGAGATTAGGAAAAACAAAACCATTCAGCTTGAAACTATTAGAAAGGTAGTTCCGAGTAAAAGTACACTTTGTAAATGAGCCGGCAAAGAAAGAGGAATCAGAGGGAAGGATTGAAAAGTGGGGGGGGGGTGCTTTCAATCACAAACTTTTTGAGAACAGCATACCTGGAGATTAGCACAAACTTGATTTTTGTAGGAAAAGTGACAGAATAAAACAATTAGTCAAGAACTTTTCAGCTGTGGTCAAAAAGTGGCGGGCAGACGTAAAAGGCTCGGCGGGCACCATGGCGCCCGCGGGCATAGGGTTGCGGATCCCTGGTCTAGAATATAGCTTACATTATTATCAGCAAATTTTGTGTGACGGGTTGAATAATAGATGGTTTGTAGGCGTTACAAGTGAATTTGGAATACCAGTAGGTATACAATATTGTGCACAGCAGTGTATGGCGGATTAACGAATAGAAAATATACAGGCATTACAAGTAAATACGACATACAGTACTTTTCGAAGAACTGTGTGTCGGGTTGATTAGTAGCAATCTTAAGAGGCGTTTCTAGGAATGTAATAAATGGTATATATATATATATATATATATATATATACTATTAATAGGATTTTTGGGAGGTTAACAATTTCTACAAGTTGTGTTCCAGCAGACCATTTACTTAAAAGTGAAATCAAACTACATATTTTGGTATTTTACTCTGTTTATCTATGAGTAACTACCTTGGTGGTTGAATGTGTCACCATCGTATCGTCTTTGTAGACTACATATGTTAATATTTTGATTGTATAATTATTCATTTCTTTCAATTTATCGATTTTACTACGTTACAAAAATATGTTCATCTTTAATTGACATTGTTTGTTTGAATTTAACGTTCAGTACATAATGTATATGCAAGTTAAAGTACTGTTAAGATTGGCTTAAATATCTGTTATCCCATATCTTGGACCCAACTGCCCCCCACGCGTACCCCAACACAATTTTTGTTGATGGTTTTATACACTAAAGCGCACACATATATATGGTGTTATATACACAAACACACAGATATACAAATGTATTAATAGTGTGTACCTAGGCCTAAATATTATGAAACAAATAAAATTTCATCTGATATTTATTATCCATGATATTTACATAGCCTACTAAACCTAGCAAAGATGAGTGATATTTGTTCTATGAATATAGTTTTTTTTAACAAATACACCATGGTAATATTTAAATAATAACATTTATGGAGAATAATATTAAAAATAATTACTCTTTATCAATCAATAGTTTAACTACAATTTGTTTGTTTTTATTTAAGCCTCAATCTTATTGTTTTGTAGGGTTTTCATTTAAGGTGGGGTGTTAGTGAGCGTGAATTTTGGTCAGTATTTTTGAAGTTTTTATAGCATAAACATTTTTTTGCCTAATCAAATCAAATATTTCTTCTATAGAAACATATAGTTTACATTTCTGCACATGCTAATCTCAATAGTTCTTAAATATCTGTCAAAGGTGTCCTGAAATTTAATGACAACTTTTTCTCTTTATTTAAAAGTTTCTCACCAAATTCCGCTATGCTCATGACAATATATTCATGAACTGTTCAAATTAGCATGTGTAAAAATGTAAACTATATGTTTCTACAGAAGAAATATTTGATTTATTTTGGTCAAAAAATATTTATGCTATAAAAACTTCAAAATTAACTAACTAAACTCGTGCTCACTAGCACCCCATCTTAAGTTGTTTTATTAGTGTCGTTCCTTCCAGCCTTCCAGTCTCTCTTTAGTAGTATTTTACAGGCACTTAACACGCCAGGGCTACGACCGTCCAAAGCCCACTGATGGAATTCTAACCAACCCTACATACAACCCACTTACTTTCCTCGGGCGGAAATTGGACTAGCACCCGTGTGTAGTGTTTCTAGGGGGGGTGCGATACACTTCTATTTGATTCTCGAGGCATCTACTCATCATCCTTAATTTATTTAATCTAATGAGATCTCACATGTGTGTTGAGGGGCCCATTTGGTAAAGAGGTAATTAACTCTGTGGTATTAAAATTGACAGAGCTCTCACCATTATAATGTAGACCTACTATGAGTAAGTATAATAACCGCAAGAAGATAGATTTAGAGCATACGCTATAAAACCTATTTTGTTATAAAACTATTTTTATTATGGTTTTAATTATTACATGAGCATTTATGTTATCTGCCAATTGTATAAGTAACAGATTATATGATTTAACATAATATGAAATATTGTTTTATTTTTCTCTACGTCCTACTGCCTATTCAGATAATATTCATTTAATTACGCTAATAAGGCAGGAATGATTAAAGAAGAAGTTAAAGAAAATTAACCCTCATTTTCGTGGAAGAAGAGTGGGAAACCCAAACTATCCCATCACTGGAAAACAGACTAAATAAACTTGACATTTAGTCCACACGCCACTGGCGGTGATACAGCTTCGTAAATTACTTTTGTAACTATTGTTTTATTTCCTACCAAGATTCTCCTCACTAAACTTCTTATAACGACATTAATGTCCATTGTCCACATCTATTAGCATTACAATATTGAGAGATTACACCTGATTACAGAAGTAACATTTATCGCTTTTTTAAAAGTAGCATGCCAGTTTATTTCCAGTGAGATATTCAGCTTCGTACTATATCCAGGTTTGAGTAGTGCTGATTATCTTAAGGTGGAGTCTATGATGGATGAATAATAAACAAATATACACTATCTGTTACACTATTTTGAGTATGTAAGTTGTTCACTAACACTTTTTTCTTTACAGCTAATTGAGAAAATATGGATGTTTTATATATTTAAATTTAAATAAAAAGACAAATTATACTATTTTACAGAAATATTACATAAATTGACTGAAAAAAATGAAGTATTTCCTAAAAAGCAGATGTACATAGATATATATATATATATATTTCTCCTTGCTTGTGTGAAAAATAGTACATCTGCTTTTTAGGAAATACTTCATTTTTTTCAGTCAATTTATGTAATATTTCTGTAAAATAGTATAATTTGTCTTTTTATTTAAATATAAATATATAATACATCCATATTTTCTCAATTAGCTTTAAAGAAAAAAGTGTTAGTGAACAACTTACATACTCAAAATAGTGTAACAGATAGTGTAGA
>CABFWB010000043.1:305921-335109 GCA_902151455.1 Timema bartmani
GGGGGGGAAGAGAAGGAGAGTGCCACAATGTTTATTCATCGGGAGGATAGGGTTGGGGCTTATTGTGTAAATATTTACACTTGTAAATGTTTTAAGTTATTTAGATTATTTGAATCAAAGACGTTATAAAGAACAACCCATAAACAAAAAGGATTGACTTGAGTGCCTGATTGTTCAACTACTCTAATGAAGGTCAAAGTACAAATAATAAAATAGGTTTCTACCTAATTTTTTTATAAAGAAGGATTACTGTCAAAATAGTATAAAAATGGATAGAAAATATTGTAGACTAGCATACTCACAATTATAATTACAGTTTGATTTTTATTGCAAAAATACACTTTAAAAAACTATTTGCGTGTTAGAATGTCAGTCCATAATAACCTTCAAAGTAGCGAGAAATAGCTAGTTAAACATGTATCAGAGTTAGAGTGGGTAGTAATACGCGCCTGATGAATTACGACTCTCTTTGAAAATGAATGGGCAAAGATAAGATAGTCATCTGAATGATTGAACTACTAAACTTCAAGAACCAATTGGTAAACATTTTTGCTTTTTATAATTAGCTTATTATAAAACATGGTCTTGTTTAGTTGACTACTTAAAAAATATATATATATGCTCCATGTCTTATTTGTGTCAACTATACATTATTTACATCTCAAATAGGTGTGGTATTTATAAAACCAATAATAAACACATGTGTGATTTAAAAATATTAAAAAATATTTAATGATAATGATAAGTTATTCTACAACGGTGGTGTTAACACCCTTGCCAGGTAATAGCCTATGCTGTAGTGTAGACATAAGATTTTTTTTTACCAGAACGGAGATGAGCATTTTCTTGTAAACTTTATATTGTAATACCTGCTTCAGTGGTCTCATAGACTCAAGTGTCACTCTCGTTCCTGTTGGACTGGACTGCCGATGACAGGGAGATCGGAGTTCGAGTCCCAAGTCGGTAAAGTGAAGGTGGCCTTCCCAATAATAGTTTAACACGCTTCCTCCACGCAAATTCATGTATACTTTTTCTAAATTAAACCTTTTTCATACATAGCTCACTATCGTAATTAATACATAAAGCACACACATCACTGGCGTAGTTGGCCAACGCGCTAGTTTCGAGTTGAGCCAGACTGCCGACGACGAGGAGATCAAGTTTAGAATCTCGGTCGGGTGAACTGGGGGTAGGTTTTCCTAAATGGTTTTCCACTCTCTCTCCACACAAACGTGGGTTCACTTCCTCTAAACTTGACTTTCCCAATTCCTAATCTATTAGCGTAAAATCTGAACGGGTAGTAGGACGTGGTGCTAAATAAAAAGATTTTTAAAAATACATAAAATGCGTATTACCTGAACAGGTGGTAAGATGGGGTTATTAAAAAAAGAAATATTTTGGATTTATTTTTAACTGCTTCTCTCTTCCCATTCAGGCTCCCGTTCGAATCTAAATGGTTTCCATCTCTTCTTACAAGCAAATGTGAGTTCATTTCTTCTCAATTTCTACCTTTCTCATCTTTATTCTATTGGTGTGGTTAATGTATGTGTATAAGTCAAACGGGTATTAATACGCGATGAAATAAAATAAATAGATGTCCTCCATTTACAAAAAAGCACTTTAGAAATATTCCCAGAGTCGACTATTCAAAAAAACCTTTTTTCCTAGTATGTAAAAAACAAAATTGAAATCTCCAAACTTTTGTAAATACGTTATATTGTTTTTCTTCTTTTTAATTTTGTACTAGGGAGCGTGCAAAAGAGTATTATGGACGACATCTCATTGTTTAGGTATGACGAAGAATAGGGCCTATTTTAATTAACTAATCTGTTAAGTCTATCAACTATAACCGAACGCGAAATAAAATATAATTAGTCAGTACAAAAATCGTCATGATGGTATTAAAATAAAACTTACAGATATAGAGGTGTACATCTTATATAGGACTACAAGTTGCAAACATTTGATTTCCCTATAAGACTATATAACAAAATGATGTCAAACTATTTTACTTTTGTGAGATATATTTGTGTTAACAAAGTGTATCCATCTCGTTTATTACAACGACCTCAAAAGACATACATTAAAATGTTATTATAAATGGCGATCCTTCACAGGAATTAATGCCTTTTCAGTGACAACTATCTTTCTCATTTTGTCTGGCTCATCAAGCTGCTATTAACTTGGTCTGGCACAAAAAAAAAAGACTTATTCCTCAGCTCCACAAATCCTCGGGTATAGCTTTCAACGACCTATCCATCCATTTAGTTCTGACAATTTCTCACTAGTCCCGACTCTAGCCCACCCCCTGCTATTTCAACAACGTATTCAACCCCAAACATACTGAGGATGGATGAGAGGGCAGTCGGCTTAGGTCGGAATGAAAGCAACCGTGAATGAAAGGTGTAGTGGCGGATTTTCTGAACAAGTAACTGAAGGTAAGGGTTTGTTTATATATCTATAGTATATGAATAAAATAAGCATGTATATATATGCATATATATGTATAACATATAAATACATATATGCATATATGTATAACATATAAATACATATAAGCATATATGTATAACGTATAAATACATATATGCATTTTTATAAAAAATGTGTATACATGTATGCATATACAAATGTATATATCTATGTATGTATATATTTACATAATTGTGTGTTGTATAAACATATATTATTTATGTATTTACATATGTATGCGTATACATAAATACTAGGGTTCTGCGAATACTCAGATTTCGAGCGTCAAGCCGAGCTCATTACCCTTTACAGACCAACGATTCCATTTGGCACTATCGTGTTCTGTGATTTTTTTTAAAGCTTTTGACACAGTCATTGACTGCATATAGTGATTTTTTCATTTTCATAGTACTTTCTTGATTATGTTGGTACCACCAAACCTTATATCTAAACAATACATCTCCTCTGTGGATTATTTTGGAGTTTTATGTGCTTATATCAGCAATATCAGCGCTTGTAGATATTTTTTAAATTCACACTAAATAAGGTAAGCTTATTATATTTTGTTTTTAATTGGTGGTTTTAATTGAAACTAAGCTATATATTGTTGACCTAGCCTATGCTTTATTAATTTTTTTAATTATTTTTATGTGTAACATATACATAAATATATATGATTCCATATGGCATCATTGGTCATTTTTATTAGCTTTATAGATCAATATGTAACTATTGTGCTATGTTTTCATTATTTACTTATGCATCCAATATTTAATATTATATAAAGTAATACTGTTGGTTTATATTGTCTATATTTATCTACATTTTTATTGCACATACGAACACTAATAATTATATAGTAGGCCTAAATATATAATAACTTACACAATTTTGGTTTATTTTGATCAATTTTTTAATTCAGTTTGAATTATTTCTCAGATAAAACCATTATGTCAGCTGGATGTATTGCTTCTACTAGAAGGAGATGTATCTGATATTGAATTATAAGATGAATCTGATGAAGAGGCTGAAATAAACGTTGCGTTTTATTAATCCACATCATCTACAACAACCAATGTAGATATACAAGCTATAGATATTCTAGACATTGGAGTAGGTGTTAAGATAAACAAACTAAATTAATTGGATTTATATGATGTCCCTTTGGCTTTGCAGCTTGAAACCACAGCAATCTTTGATAATGATTCATAAGCTATTCCAGCACAGCGTAAGCATATTTTACGTTGGCGTGCTCAAGACCTATAACTAGTAAATTCGCATTGTGAGTTGGAGTTTTCTGATCCTCCTGATGAAGAATTGAGCCCCTGAGAATACAAGTGGTGTAAGTCACTTTTTTTCATAATTGAGTTAGCAATCTAAGCATGTGAAGAATTATTCATTCTATCAACTGGGAAAGTGATGTAAGTCATAGTTGATATATTTGCAGCTAGATTACACGACATGCTTGAACTTGTTAACACACCAACGCGTTTGTTGACAAAACAAGTGGTGTAAATCATGATGTGCTCTGGCATTTAAATGGTCTGGCTCAGATTTTGAAGCTATAATGACCACACTTACTTCTTGTTTAGTGTTAGTAATGATAAATCTTTACTGACAGTACTGCAATATTACTATTAAAGATAAATTTGTTATATACTTTCAAAGTGATGGGATTGACAACGGCCATGTGATGCGTATCAAGTTAGGGAAATTTAAATTTAACTTAAATGAGTATTTTAATATGTAATTCACAACTAAAAAATTACCTCACATACATAAACAGCTTTTGAGTTATTTAATTAGCCAATTCCATAGATTTTTCTCAGCACAAATGCTGTAAGTCATCAAATAATACAAATAGTTGTAAAAATAAATTCTTAACTATTTAAGTTTTTAATATTTTCTAATTTTAACCAACGCATAAGTTAAGTTGATCCTTTATGTAGGCACTTAATTATTTTGAAAAGATCAGAAAAATCGGTGAGTTTTCTATATGGATCTAACTTTACCTCTAATTATCTCAAAATGAGAAAAAATGACTTACACCACTTGTATTCTCAGGGGCTCAATTGACACCCTTTCAATATTTCAAAACAAATAGTAAAAGAGTATGTATTCACAAATTTGGTAGATCAATCAAATTTGTATTGTGTTGAAAAAACGGGTTCATCACTAAGCACAACTATACATGAAATGGAACAGTACATAGGCATAAATATTCTAGCAGAAATTGTAGTGATGCCAAGTTATAGAATATATTGGGCAGACGTAACTAGATTTGCGCCAATTGCCGATGTCATTATCTCGAAATCGGTTTGACAAACTTGGCAACTACATTCATGTAAATGACAATAGAAATATGAAGGCTCGTGATAAGCTCGGATATAATAAGTTGTTCAAAGTTCGCCCATTTATTGAATCAATCAGATCTATCTTTTCAGAGCTTGAAGCTGAAGAGCACAAATTGGTTGACGAAATAATTATTCAATTCAAAGGACGAAGTTCACTAAAAGAGTACAACAAAAATAAACCCCATAAATGGGGGATAGAAGTATTTGCCCATGCTGATTCAAGTGGTATCATATACGATTTTGAAGTTTTGTTGGCAAAGGGACTGTACAGAATAAATCTGTTCTTGACATAAGTGGAGATATTTGCATGCGACTTATTTAAGGTATTCTTAAAGATAAGAACTTTAAAGTCTTTGTAGATAATTGGTTTACGTCATACAACCTCATTTGTTCACTAAAGGATTGTGGTATTCTGGCTGTGGGGACAGTACGGGCTGCTCGGAAGCCAGGATGTAGCTTAAAAACTGACACATAGCTAAAGAAAAAAGGGCGAGGTTCTAATGACTATCGAACAGAGGTAGAAAATAATGTGATCGCTCTGAAATGGTATGACATTGAAGCCGTCCATCTCACATCATCATACAAAGGAATCAATCCTGTTGAAACCGTGAGGAGGTGGTCTGTCGCAGATAATAAATATATAGATGTACTACGTCCTGCCATTGTGGAGGAATTGCTTCATGGGTGGAGTGGACTTGAATGACATGTTAGTAGCACTCTATAGGTCAAATATTGGAGTAAAGTGCTACTATTTAGGCAATGTTTTTCATTGGCTTGATATATGAGTAGCCAATGCGTGGCTTCTTTATCGGTGACAAAACAACCAAAGATGAAATACTCGCTACAAGTCACTGCTTATTTTCCGTTCAGAAATTGCACATGGCCTTCTCAAGGCTAGAAAAGAGGTTGACCGGAAGAGGGGAAGATCATCAAGAGATTCTTCTCCAATTCTAACAAAGAGAGCTGCCCTTGTACCCAAACCAGTTGATGATGTGAGATTTGATAGTGTGGGTCATTGGCCTGTCCACATTTATAGTTAACAAAGATGCAAACTTTGTATAAAATCATAAACTGCATAAACTTTAACAATTCATTGTGCCTGACAAAAGACGAAAATTGTTTCATGTCATATCATGGGAAATAATAATAAGTTTATCACCTAGCCGGGAACATGTGAATGATATCTTGCTTTACTATAAAAACTCGGCCAAAATATAAAATAAATAATTTTGCTAGTTAACTTTGCAAATAAAAATGCATTTCATTTTATGTAATTAAATTAAAGTTTTTATTTTTAAAAAAATTGTAATATTTTTATATTTTGTATTATTTATAATTTTATAACTATTGTTTTAGATTCACTTGGATGTAACATGACAGAAAAAAAGTAATTAGTAACAAAACTTGTACATTATTGCTGCCCAATGATTCCAATTGGAATCTTGCTTTTTTATCTTACATAATTGCGTACTTTTTTTATTAAGTTTGTTGTTTTAATATCTACTTAGATCATAATTATGACTAAAATAATTTTTCCATCCAATTTTGATAATTTGGGCTGGAAAGGGTTAAATATCGGGATTGAGATAGAAAATTTTGACTGCTTTTCATTTTCAAGCTTCCTCTTGATGTATGTACAAATCAATTTTTAAAACTCAATGGTAGCTGTATAGGTTATTTAATTTGGATAACATCTGAAGTTTCACTTATAAATCATTCGGTAACTTAACAAATTGTTAAAGCTGATATCAAATGTCATATTAATAACATAATAGGGCTCTTAAAATACTTTTGACTAGTAAGCCTATTCGATATTTTCGTCTATTTTGAATTATACTCGAGTGAAGTTATATTGCCATGAAAAAGCAATGAAAATAAAACAAGTTAAATACTTGAATAATAATTAGTATGTTTACATGGGCCTTTTCTAAAATTATAATTTCAGTTAAATTAAAAATATATCAATAAGAATACTTTTTTTTTTCGGACTTAAGATATTTAAAACTTGTATTAATACTTTCAACTACAAAACTAGTACTAGTTACTATTTGTTTATGTAATTATGTTGGCTAAGCTGTCTAAAATCAATTTTGCTCAACATTGCATTATATACTTTACTAAATTTACCTTATTTGAATAACTAAATATATTTATTATTTCATACTGTCTACTAGAAATATTATTCTAACCATAATACTTTTCATTTTAAAGTACGAACATCAACTTTTATAAGTATTATAATATGAATTGAAATACATTTCATAATAAGATAATTATTTTAAGTGAACCCATATAAGGTGCATTCGCAACCGCGCATAGAAGAATGGAAATGGAACAGAAGTTATCGTGTGTGATTATTAAATTAAGGACTTGTAAACGAAATATGAAACATTTCAAATTTCTAACTGTTTGTAATTCTTACGTTTTCTAATAGGGTGATTAAAGTCACAGATGCATATTTTTCGAAAATATTATATCATTTAAACGTCAATTTTATCAACTTTTTGTAAATGTTAGTTTAATTTTAAAGACTTAAGGATATGAGTGTTGAAAAGGTTTTATATATGTTCTCAACATTTTATTTTAAAAGGTCCTAATTATTTTTTACATCTTATTTGAGCGTTCTTACTTTTATTTGATGTTTTTTAAAGTGTTATTTCTGATTTTTATTAACTTTTTTATAATTGTTAGGTTAATTTTAATGTCTTAAGGACATGAGTGTTGAAACGGTTTTAATTATGTTTTCTATTATATTTTAGTCGAGCTTTATTATTTTAAAATAGTCTACTGTTTTTTGAAGAGTTATTTTTAATTTTAAAACTTATATTTTAATTTAAAACTAGATTTTTTCCAAAAGTATATATTTTTTATAAAAACAAGTGTCACTCTTATTTTATGAAAATATGCTGTTTTCATATATTTTTAAAATATCATGCTTAAAAGATGTGGTACTAACATTTTATGTTTGTTTTTACTGGTGACATTTTAAATATACTATTTTATTTTTAAAATAAACAAATATAATACTCTTAACATTTTAAAACTATGAATATACTTCAACTCGACTCAAACAGCTAGGGATTTTTCCAAATTACTCGACTCGAGCTTGATTCGAATGAAAAAACTCAAACTCGTAGACCCTTAATATATACATATACATGTAAAGGCATGTATGCATATATATATATTTCCAATAAAGTGTTTATCTCGATATTTGGTTATAAAGTTTGAGTGCCATACATTATTATTCAACGCTTTTTAAAACATTTAAAAGTCTAAAATTATTAATACACGTTCTAAGGCACAAACTCATACAATATTAATTATGTACTAAGATATTAATATAGATATATTGAGTTCGAATAAACCACCTTAGCTTATTTACTCTCATTATTTATATATTAGATACTTAATACTATGTTTTCTAGCTAGGTTAGTTACTTAATTTAGCATTCAGCCAAATTAATGAGTATACTCGCAAATGTACTTTAAAATAAAATATTATGTTTCATGGTCACGTAAGAAAGTTATTTACCCATCGATAAAGACGACTTTCATTAACACGAAACTGCTCTCATGCCCTTATTTAAGTAATGTTATTAATTTTCCAATTTACCCGCTTCGGTGACAGCATAGATTTATTACAAGGTGCCACTCTCGCAATAGACTAAACTGCTGATGACAGGGAGATCGGGCTTCAAATCCCAGTTGGGTGAACTGAGGGTGGTCTTTTTCTAAATGGTGGTCTTCCCTCCCTCCACGGAAATGCAGGTACACCTCCTCTAAATACAACCTTACTTATCACTAATACATTAGTGTAATTAGTAATTAGCCGTATAATCTGAACGGGTAGTAAGATGCGATGCTAAAAATATTTCCAATTTCGCATTGGGTAAAGTAGTATTAAAAAGTCATAATAAATCTTTATTAAAGCTTCAATGAATTTATTCTACTACTATTATTATATTATATTAATAATTATAAATTGAATAGGAGAACCAAAAGAAAATGCTCCTATTGAGATAGGATTATCATGTAGACCTGAGGTAGTTCACATCACCATGGCCCATTTAATTATAATAATTGGTAGGAAGAAGATAGGTAGAATTTATAAAAAAAGAACATTTTTGCACTTGCGTAAAGAGAGATTGGGAAAACATTTATAATAAACATCTTCAGTACACCCAGTATGGATAGTTGGGTTTGAACCTTAGCCCCTTAGTCACCGGCAAACCACACTAAACGAACTTGACGTTTATTACGCGTGTCCACCAATTTGAGCCACCTAATAAAAGCGTTAGAAAAATGACTATGTGGGTGGTAGAGTATAAATAAAGTGTATTTTAGGTATTGTCTGGTTATGAAAAATATCTCGTGTTAGTGACCTCCTAAACCAATAAAACATATGAACTGGCTAGACTATAGCTAAATATTCTATATAATCTGCTAGGATTAATTTGTGTTGTGTTCTGAAAAAGATTTTAAAACAAATCATTAATTAAGGTGTGTGTTGCAAATTTAATTATAGAAAACACTCGTAGCTTGGCGGGTGCACTTTGAATGAAGTACATTAGATTAACTTAGAAACTTAACTAAAAACGCTATAAAAAGTTTTGTGTGAAAAATAAATTGTGACTGACGTGTGCTTTTTTTAATTTAGTACACTGTAATTGATTTGCAATTTTTGTAAAATACCAGACGAGGGAAATTGGTTTATATATTCCAAATGTTATATTCAGTAGGATTAGTATAGTTCGACATTGGTTAACTAACATTTTTATTTATAATTTCAACCCACCATGATTTCTCATGGAATTCCTATTCATATCGATGTAAAAAAAATAGCATTTAGCTTGAATTTTAGAAGGAAATAATTGGTTAATATGTTAATGTTTTTGAGTGTATTCTCGTTTCAAAGCTAGCTAAACTATCCCTATTAAATCACCCTAAATGCCAAGAATGTCAAATAAAGTTAAGAACTATTGACGCATAGTAGGATAAAAATCGGAGAGAACTACACCGGCGGCGAGCAGGTTTCCTACGATAGGGGATGTCACGGATGTGTTGGCTCAGTTTCATCGTCCCTATATGACAATGTAAGTCATGTGACGTGACGCCCAGCAAAGTAAGAGTGTGTTTAAATCTTTCTCGTTTTTCCATGTGTGTGGGTATATATTGTGTAAGTGTGTTTTATGTAACATTATACAAAATCTGTGTTTTTATAAATAGCAATTTTGAGGTTATTAATTCATTGGGTATCATCTGCTTCTATACTAAAAAAAAATTGTTAATTTGAATTTAGGACATCAATTTTTTTTCGATATTCCTTGGACTTAAAATCAAAAAAGGTTCTACTATATATTTGTGGTTTTGTCGTTCTCTCTTCGCACTAACACAGGTACACTTCCTCTAATACAATCTCCACATTTATTCTTATTTGATCAATTAATTAATCAATGGTGAAATGTATCAATAATTATATTTTTCACAAATCATCGTTTTTATCTATTTAATTAGAGGTTTTTGGTAAATTTACATTCAGATTATATTCTGTACAAAACAAAAATGTTTTAAAAACTACATATAGTTTTGAAATCAGTTACTTATACTTTCCAACAAATTTACCTAGGATTGATTAAGTATGTTTTTAACAATATTTATATGTTGCATGCCTTACTATCCTTTGGGGATATTTGAATATTCAGAGGTACACTAGTAAGTGAGAGGTCAGGAAGATAAAACACGAGAGGTACATTTGGTCGGTAATGTATAAATAAATAATTATGAAGTCAATAGTTAATTTGTTTCCTTTCCCTCTGAGAGGTAACTAAGCTCGCTACTATGCGTCGCCCACCTATCAGACAGGAAGGATGGACAAAAGAGCCTCGGGAACCTTCTTAACAGTTTAAATATGGCAGGTTCCCATTGGTGAAATATTAAACAAGGTAAAACAAAAGGGTAAAGTCTGTTCAGCGTAGGAATTGTTTTCTGAAAGGCCTTTTTCCCTACCAGAAAGCTATTATATAGTAGGATTTTGGTAGGAAAAAAGACCTTTTAGAGAGTAATTCCTACCGTGAATGGAGTATAGGAATGAAATGATCGGTAATACATGGTCACTGAGGTAATAAGAGGGGTTGGGCCGAGAAAAACGGACACTAGTGTGCAAAGTGTTTTTTTTTTTCAACTTAGTAGGAGTCGGGTTAAAATTCTTCTTATTCTAAATTAAAATCATGTGTGAAATGTTATGTGTGTGGTTTTGTATTTTATGGAATAAAAACGGTACATCCTTTTACAATAGAATACATATCAACTTAAAAACCAACATAATGAATATTTAATCTTCTTCTTATATATAATATGATAAGTCCGTTTCCGGTAATAGAAATTATTTTAATGAACAGATTTTGACAAACGACCACTCATTTAAACGGTTAGGAGCCCAGGATGTCGGTAGAAAAGGTAGTTTTCCACGATACCTCGATTTTAACAGATAATTTTCAGTTTTATTTCTTTGTTTAATCACCATGGCAACCGTTATTTGCTGCATGGCTGTAAATCTCTAAATACAATATATCTCTTTGGCTAAGAAATAATAACTCAATCTTTATTTGTTGGTCCAAACACAGCACAATTTTCTCTTTGGATGAATATTTCTCTTTGGATGATGGTTATAGCGCAGCTAGATTGAGATTCCAAAATTGGAGAAACATTTATTTTTTATTGGAATGTGTTTATCGTTAATTCGCAATCAAATCGATATTATTGAGCATAATTCGAAAATTAAAAGGTTAAGTTGTTGAGTTCGTGAAAATGTTGTCTACTTTTGTTTCGCGCAAGATAAAATGATGTTTAAATATGTTTTGGTATGTATTATAAGCTCAAAAACGATCAAATGATCTTGAATAATGTTTAAAAAATTCAATTTTAATTATCTAAGTATGAGTTTTGGTGTTCATCTTTTTCAAATAATCGGTTTGGATGTTCATTTTAGCAAAAATTAACACAATACAAATGCATCAGTTAAGCTATGTTTTCATTTTACCGCTTAATTTAGAGGATATGATATTTAAAAGTACCGTAATATTTGAGCACCACATCTATATTTTCACATTCTCTCTCTCTCTCTCAGACTATCAGACTCTCTCACGCTCTCACACACATTCACTCTCTCTCTCTCTCTCTCACACACACACACACACACTATAAAACAGTCTCTCTAATATAATCTTTTCTCATTTTCTCTCTTACACTTTATCCTTCTCTCTCACATACTCTCTACCCTCACATACACTCTTTATTACATATTTCCTCTCACATTTTATTTATCATACTCTCTCTTAATCTCTCTCCCAAACGCTTTCTCCCTCTATCAAATGCCATCTCTCTCAAATTCTCTGACTCAAACTATCTCTCTATCTCAATCTCACTCTCTCAAACTCTCTGACTCAAACTATATCTATCTATATCTCACTTTATTACTCTTACTCTATCTATATCAAACTCTCTCTCAAATTAGCTTTCTCTCAAACCCTATTTCACTCTCTCAAAATCTCTTTCTCTCAAACTCACTCTCTCAATTTCTTTTTCTAACTCTTTCTCCGAAACACTTTATCTCTTAAACTCTCTCCCTAACTTTCTCTCAATCTAATTTTCTCTCTTTAAACTAATCTCTCCCTCTCTAACTTTCTCTCTCAAACTCTCTCTACCATGCCCTCACATGTTCTCTTTCTTTCACACAATATCTCTCCCAAAACTTTATACTCTCTATTTCTCAAACACACATACACTCTCTCTCATACACACTTTATCGCGCCTTCTTCCTTAATTATTCTCTTTCTCTCTCACACACTCTTTAACACACACTCTTTTTCTCTTCTCCCACTATTTATCTCTCTAACACATACACATACGCTCACTATCACTCGCTCACACTCGCTCAATCTCGCTCAAATGCTCATACTCAGTCTCTTACAGTCACTTTCTCACACTCACACTCTCATTTTCACACTCACTCACACACTTAAACAATCATACACTTAAACACTCACACTCTCATTTTCACTATCAATTTTATCACTTTCTCTATCATATATATTTTAATTTATCACTCTCTCTATCATATATTTTAATATTATATATAAATATAAATAATTTGATAAGCCCATTTCCAGTAATAGAAATTACGAGAAAATGACTAAGCAGAATTTGACAAACGAAAAAACATTTTATAGATAAGTGAATCAGGATGCCGGTAAAAATAGTGGCCTAAAACTGAATTGAATTTTTCATCTTTTCTTTCTGTGTGGGCGGTGGTCCATCTGTACAATCATTCTCTGTTTACATCACCATGGAAACCATGATTTGTGTATGGATATAATTATATTAGTAGATAAATTATTTGTATTTAAAAATAATATCAGCTCAATCGTTACTTGAGTGGCTTGTGCAACGAATACAATGTTCTTATTGGGGTGTGAAGAGGGAAAAAATATACGTTTTAATTTAAATTACACACCGAAAACTAAATATCTAAGTAAAGTTGATAGGCTTTGAGGAGTAACCTTTTAACTAAAAAATGAGCGTGGGCTTATTATATAAATACTTTCCCAATAAAAAGTGCAACGTGCATATTAGTGCAATAATATGCAGGCATCGCTGCAACGACCCACTAGTTGTATAATATTTACCTTAAATGTTAATTCTTTTAACGTCCAGTTATCGTATATATAAATAAGCTCTACAAACTTAAAAGAAATTTACCTGTGTTGGTAAAGGGGAAAACAATTTAAGAACATAAGCCTGGTTGATATTTGTTCCCCATCAACAACAAATCACACCAGACGAGTCAGATGTTTATCCCACGTGTCCACCCACGTGGATGGTTACTCATTTATAAAGCAGTATTGTATAGGGTGTTCTTGTTCCTCTTTATTAAAATAAGGTGTAAGCTAGAACCTACCATCTTCGTCTATCAAACTGTGTTCAATGACCAGCAGGATATGTTGTCGTCAAGGATCGTAGCGTGTAGTTGAGGTTAGCAAATCGACAAGGGTCAAGGGTTCTGATCGGTGAAAGTTTGCCACTGATCTTGTTCTTCAACTCGGTCAAAGAGGGTGGAAATCAAGAGACCAAGCGCAGCCTAGAACTGTTGTTTGAAACCTCACTAAACACAGAGACAAAGCTTCTCCTAATGAACTCCGAGGAGACGCGCAGTTACCCCCAAACTCTTTGTCAGATTGAGTCTAATGCTCTTTCTAGACCCCTTGTACACGACAAGAATTTTCACTGGAATGGTAAATACAACGGTCGGTAGAAACAAAAGGGTGACTTTGTCCACGGGGACGTCAGTCTGGTCGAGTCTGTGCTCGGGTGAATACCTACAACTTTTCTACAACGGATAAGGAAGATGTATGTAATAATGTTGCCTTGTTTTATTTTTATAAAACAAAAATAGCTATCATTATAGAAGATATTGGCTACATCCATTGCTGCAAGCAATATTTAAATTTGGTGAATTCAACAAACTATGAGAAGACGAGGCAAATATATGTTTATTTTCTTAGAGGGGACACTACGGCTATCTTCAAGGCCCAACTGTTGACGGATGGCGAGTTGACCGGCACGTAGACAGGTTGATACATGCAAGGCCGTAGCCAGCCAATAATTTAAGGGGGTTTTGGAGGGCACATCCCACAATTTCTGGAAACTAGAAAAAAAAATCTAAATGATAAGCAGTTTTAGAAGCTCTATGAAGTGTTTTTTGTACGGTAAAATAACACACTAACTGCCGAAGGCTTGGAAAATTTCGAAATATTTAACACCTCTAGAAGCTCTCTGAAGGGCTTTTTATGGTAACACAGCCCCCTAATTTGTATTTGTATCTTAATTTTAATATTGTTTGAACCATAAATAAAGCCATATATATTCTGTTCATAAAATTTTGCGGGGGGTTTGAACCCCCAAAACCCCTCCCTGGCTATGGCCTTGGATACATGTCTCACCTCAAAAACGTAACGCCACCAGCTGCTATTACTAAAGTTGGAATCTGGTGCTACAAACAGTACCATGTCCGGAGAATTTACCGTGCCAGCTAGTGAACACATACGCATATAAAATGATGGGGGCCTCCTGATTCCGAACAGTCTTGATTGCGAACAGTTCAGATTGAAAACATGGGCTTTTTTATATATGAGGAGGAGTCCAGCTTACGGAAACGCCATGTTACTATGCCATCCCACCCCTAATTTTATAATAGGAGTGGTCCACGGGGGCCCAGCAGTCATGCGTTCTTTCAGCCTCGTCAATCTTTATTTAACTAAATTACACACACGAGTGTTTCTAGGCTAGGTCAGGATAAGACAGGATAGGTTAGGTTAGATTATGTCAGGTTCGGTTAGGTTAGGCTAGGTTAAGCTTTGTCAGGAGGAAAGCCCCGGTTGATGGTGGGTGCTGCCAGTAACCCCGTCCACCCGTTTTACCAACCTCACGTAGGAATACCTGCGATTTATTCTTTTATTTGTTATCAATCTGGACATTGGATATTTAGGTGGCCATTAACATTTTGGGTGTGCTCGCAATTGGGACGAATTTAGCCCTGTTTGCAATCTGAAATGTTCACAATCAGGATAGAAGCAAAATAATGTAGCCTACCTATATATGTTTTTTAGTACCACATCTTACTACCCGTTCATATTTTAGGCTTATGTATTAACTACGCTAATGGCTATAGGGATTAAGAATAATATATTTACAAAAAGTGTACCCGCATTTGAGTGGAGTGAGAGTAGAACACAATTTCGGAAAAACACCCTCAGTACACCCGAAAGAGATTCGAATCTTGGTCTCCCCTTCATCGGCAATCTAGTCTAACACGAGATTAACGTGTTAGACCATGCGGCCAATTAAGTGTGTCCTAGAACTGGCAATCAGGTAAATTTTCCGGGATGATAGACGGGGAAAATTCTTGTCCTGGACAAGGGTCCTAACTAAGAGAAAATTCACCCTCAATAGCCTAGACTCCCTAGAGAGAAGAATGGTAAACCACTGTCTTAAATCACATGTGAAAACCATCTCACAGTGTACGTGGCTCAGATTCGCATCTTGAGATTCTTGCCACTGGTGAGCCAGTTTATTGTGAACTTGACTCCTTAGACCGTGTGGTTATTGAACGGTGCGGGTGAAACTATGAAGCTGATCAAATCAACGTGTTCATTAAGTGGACCAATTTGCTTGTTTCACTTCATTTGTAAACAATCGTTAAACGAACATTTCAAACTGACTGACAGGGTGAATGAGAACAGGTAGGGGTTGGAGGGGGGAATAATTAGTGTTTGATTACCATCAACGATGGAAGGACCTTGAATAAAGGCCGTTTCAAACAGCTCTCACACCCATCTATTGTTTCAATCTTATACTGTGCACATGTTCTAATTGATCTGATTGATATAGTTAGGTGTGCAACAGGAGGCAAAACTCTGCCTTGTAAGGTTTAAGACTCGTGCCTCACCTGAGTATTATTTTTTTAAATCTACGATAGACTCTCTCATTCTTCAAATAATGATGCATTTTCTTTAAGTTAACCCTTATCATACCCACATTGGTGCGCTTTTAAAGAGTAATTCTTGTATAGTCTGGTATTCTAGTGTTGAAGTGGTCAGGATTCTAAGTCCGGATTGGTGTAATGATAGTTGACTTTACTTTAATGGTGTACTACCACGAGAAATCGAGATAATTTTGTCTAACATTCTGCCTTCCCCATTCCCACACTATTAGTGTAAATTTGCGGATAGCCCAAAAGGGGAGATAAGAGTGAAAACCACAGATTCCATTTTATTAAATATATTTAGCTGTTGGTATAAGTATTGATACTATAAAGTACAGTAAAAATAAATTTAAAAAATGTGTGAAGAAAATCCTAACCTATTAATATATAAAAATTAAATATTGTCTGTGTGTTGGTCTGTTTGTTGTTCAATCACGCCCAAGCCAATTAACCGATAGTGGTGAAATTTGGCATGAAAATATCTAGGACGTCCGTTTAACACATAGGCTATATGTTATCTAATAAAACCTTAGTAAATTAAGTTTTTTTTTTCAAATATTCTGTATAAAAACACGTGATAAATATTTGTATTCTTTTATAAAATGTATAAGTAACTTAGTTTGATCTTACTTAATCGCCAAATCAGTTCCAAATCCAAATAGTAACTTACCGAACACATTTCAATCTTAAATCCAAAGTGAAACTATAATTTGTGTTGTTTTGTTTCAAAACGGATGTAAGTCCGTCAGTGACAAGTACTTCAACTTAGCGACAAAGACGTTCACTAATTTGTTTTATCACTGTGTCTTACTACCCGTTCGAGTTATATGCCTATGTACTAATTAAGCTAATGGCTTTTGGGGATTTGGAAGGGTATAATTAAAGGAAGTGTACTCGTATTTGCGTGGAGAGAGGGTGGAAAACAGTTTTGGAAAATACACCCTCAGTGCACCTGACCGAAATACGAACCTCGACCTCCCAGTAATCGGCAGGCTAGTCTGCTGTGAGAGTAGCATGTTAAGCCATGCAGCCACCGAACCGGGTACTTCAACGAGTCAATTAACCCTAAAGCAGATGTCTGTAGCCTCTAAACGCCCATATATTTTGTATTATTTATACCCTTTTCACTTTAAACATTAATTAAAACTATTTATAACCGTCACTTATCATAATAACTATCATAACATATCAATACGAACAACGCTCTATTTTAATATACAATTTTTGTAATGTTAATTTATCTTTTGCCATCATTTCATTTTCACGGTAGTGTAAGACAGTATAGTAGTAAGATTATTAGAGATAAAGATGGAAGTAATATCTCATTCTAACATAAAGGATGTTTCAGTGAAAGCGTGCAAGAATTAAACGGGGCATAGGGGATGCTCTACCGAACATTTTGAGATAGGGAACATGTGGTCTGTGAGGCCAGCTAAGTGGGATATGGGCCTAAATATGTATAACACTGTTACTGATGTTCGGTTTATTTACAGCTAATCATTACATGTAATTTATTTACATTTAGTTGTAACATTACGTACAGATAGAACTATATAGTATACCTAGAGATAGGGTAAATTCGCTTTTGCGAAAAACGCGAAAAGAAAAAAAAAGGGTCGAAAATAGGGTATTTATAAGTTTACTTTGCGTTTCACGACATTTTAAAGTGTTTAAAGCTATTTTTATTTCGCGAATTAACGCGAAAAACGTGATTTTGAGAGTATTTTAGCTAAATTATTCTATTTAGCGAAATAGACATGAATTCTCTGAAAATGCTGTGCATTCAAATAAAATCCTGAGAATTTCTATAAAACGATGTTTTTCAGCGGAAATAAGTGATTAAAAAATCATTGAGTCTCACTCGTCTGTGTGCTTCAGCTCGGGTTTTACTTGCATTCTGTGCCTTCCACAGCCCATCCGGCTAATCGCCACATTCCGTTAGTCATTGCTTTTATCATAAATCCTTTCTATAGGCCCTAAAAACATTGACGAAAGACATTTTTACCTAATGCTAAATGCAAAATGCTAAATTATGCCACAAAACGCTAAATTTCCAATTATTAATGCTAAAAAAACTGAAAATTAATTCTATTATACCCTATCTCTAAGTATACCATATCATTGACAAACCGGAGGAAACCAACAATTTCGTACCTCACAATAGTTGCTCAAAATGACGGCCACCAACCCCAATGCAAGCATAACATCGGCGTACGAGGGCTCTGCCACATCCGTTCATATATCCCATGCGTGTTGCGAATCACATCACGATACTTGCAACCAATTCAAGTATGTTTCCACTGGGGTCTCATACACAAGTGATTTGAGATATCCCCATATCCCCCCACATGTTTAAGGCCATATCCCCCTTAGATGGCTTAGCAGACCACACGTTCCCTATCACAAAATGTTCGGTAGAGCATCCCCTATGTCCTGTTTAATTTTTTCACCCTTTCACTGAAACAACCTGTATACTGGTTTGGTCGATACAAAAAGATTAGAAGGTAGCGCCATTTGGCGAAAGACACCTAACTGGCTTAGCGTGTGACGTCACTCTGTACATAAGACAGCGAGCATAACATACACAAAGATATATGGAAGATAAACTAAGTTATTAAAAATCAGGTCAAATTTTGGAACTTGTATAGCGTTTTCTCAACTAAAGGTCACTAAACTGAGGAAAAGGATGGACAAATTAAAAGGAACATAACAAAATACATTATATCAATAAAGTAAAGCAGAAAGTAGATATAAAATGTTTAAAAATCAAAGGTAGTTTAATAGAGCAAATTTTATAGAGAATGACCTCGGGGTTTCAAAGCTAAGACGTTACACATAAATCACGAACAAAAAGATTACGAACTTCACTCGATCGTCTCGAGAATATGAGAGAGTAACTAGCCCGAAGGAACAAGCACAGTCTATATGAGACCGTGTAAAAATTATTTGCCTTAAGGGTCCCACCTATTGTCAAGAGTATATTTACAATAAATACACCTTAGAGCTAAGGATCTCCAAAACCGGATTCTTGTAAGATTAAATACAAACTAAGATCTTGAAGAGACAAAGAAAAATCATCCTCATTAAAGAGTCACAGCTTCTTCAAGTAGAGCTCTGGAAAAAAAAAGACGTCCCACGTCTGAGCGAAACTTAACATTTACTTGGAACATTTTAATGAGTACTTTAATTTTATTGACGCTTTACTTTATATTATTAACATGATTAAATCCTTCAAAAATGAGTATATTAAATGTACACGAAACAATTGGATCTCGGTGCGTGCGGCCATGCCCAACTACAAATAAATAACAACACTACAAGTACTCAATGTCACAATTCTCCGTGACTCGTACAAAATGAATGAGTAACCATAAACAATACATTTAACTAAAATTGACATTGAATGTAAAAAAAACCCATCATAACTGGACTTTATAAACAGAAATATACACATAGTTGGAAAATAAACAGGGCTTAATACCCCCCATCTAACCTAACGGCAAACTTTACTAAATTAAAAATATAATAACTGAAACACACGACAGCTTAAGGATCCCGCTTCTAAGACAAAAACTAATATTGAAACACATTGATGAATAATATAATATATTCTAGGACTAGCTACATTCCTGAAATATAAATTAAGGATAAATAATCCCAGTACCCACATCCTCGCTTATACTGACCCCAACCAAAAAGATACCACTACGTGGATCTTCATTTTCTTGTCAAAACCCATCTTCTTCTCCAATCTTCCTGAGGACGATTTAGTGTTCACTGCTTCAAGTCGAAATAAAAAACCTACTTGTTCTAGTAGGCCTACGGCTTATTCTTATTGTATTTTCATTGGATCAACTTTTAATGGTTCCTAGATATAATTATGTTAGACATTACGGCCAACTTGAAACAAAAAATGTAGTTCTAGAACACTAAATTTGAGCCTGTCCAGAGCTCTTAATTCATAAACTATGTGAAACCTGACAATGCTAATGGTATTCATATTTATAACAAAATATGTGTATTTTTTGTATTTATGTGCGTAAGTGCAATTACTCCAAAACCAAGAGAGTTAGAAAGCTTAAATCATACTAATTTAATGTTCCTTTACGTGATATTGACCACAAGCAGAGGTTTGAAATTTTAAAAACTATTAGCCCATGTGCATGAATGTGTGCATTTGGAAACAGAAATTTTAATAATTATGATTAATTTATTAAATTAATTTAAAACCACGCAGGACATAATGAAATGATTCTTTTTTCTGTTTGTTTGAAACAAAACAAATCGTTTGCCCAAGATAACCACGAAATACATTGCGCGGCTACCTCAGGCAAAACCGGATACTTCTGCTCATCATTCATAAGGAAAGATTTATTATTTTTTTGTTTATATTGTTACTGCAAATTTATTTGTTGTGTTTAGAGATGAGAGAGACAAAATCTCCTGTTGTGGAAAAAATTCCATTTTTGTTCTGAAAAAAACAATACTATAATAGCGATTCCTGTTCCCTTCTCACACTCACGTGTCGACTACAGCACCTTGTGGTTGAATATGTAACTAACGTCGTGTCTATTGTGGAACATATATGTTAATATTTTAATAGAATTGTCAAGGTTTTTACGAAAACATCTCCTCCTAGGATTCAATAATAGGACAAATGTTAATCTTTAATTGCCATTATTTGTCAATTTAATATCTTAAAACGAATAGTAGTTAGTCTATAAAATTAAATATTTTGTTTAGTGTACCAGTATTATAGTTTCTTTTAAATCATCTCGACTGCAACCAAGTTGTAATTTTATTGCATTAAGGGGTCTGCCTAGGTGTCTAAGAACTAAACAAGGGGAGGAATTATATAGCATTGGTTTCAGAGAAACTTATCTTGTTTAAAGATATTTCACCAAAGGACATTCCAATGTCAGAAGGCAGTACAAGGACTTTGATTGGTAATATTTCAGTTGGAAATGGGCAAGAATCCAAATTATATTCTTGTCGAAAATATTGTTGATCCAAAAAATTATCAATGCTAAAAAACATGAATGGCATGTTATGTATCTCTTCATATCACTCAGGAAAATATTTAAAAAGTGTTGACGTAAAGGTATTGGTAATGCTGAAATTATATTAATCTACTGTTTATTTATTAATATTATAAGTTAAAGTATTTTAATGCCTTTATGATACAAATAAATAATTTTAAAATATTGTCAATTATTTTACTAATATTGCATTAGTATAAAAATTGATATTAAAAATGCTGTAAAAAAAACTAGTTTAAAGCACAATGTATCATAATCACTGTAGTAACAGGACTAAAATTTCCACTTTATGGCATATTCAAAGAGCTCATGGGATTTTTGCACAGTTCGTGAAAGGATGCAGAAATGTTTCTAATTCATGAAATGTGCAATTTTACTAATTGCGGGAAATATATTATATATATATATATATATATGAGCGTATAATATATATATATATATATATATATATGAGCGTATAACCCAAAAGGGTGGTAAGATGCGGTATTAAAACAAAAAAAGCAAAAAAGATATATATGTAATTATATATTGGTGCCGCCTCTCCTACCGACCACCCTCATCTATTTTTAGGCCACAGGACATATATATACACACACATATATAGATATCAATCAAGCCATTCCCTTATAGAGTAGGTAATAAACTGTGAATATAGCTAAAAAAAAACAACTTCGTACTTAATCCATCCTCACTAACTTTATACACAATTCTCTATCCTTGCATACTCCCTTTGCTTCAACAACATCCATACACAGAGTCATATTCTCTTTTATTCTTAAAACTCTTAATGTTTCTCTTTATTCATACATTAGATTACAACATTTAGCCACGTCTTAAATGGCCTACAGGACAACACTACTGCGGAATTTTGTTTTATTAAAAATCTAGTTTTCATCTCTACTTGTATTAACTTTAATGCCATTCCTCAAGTCTATCCTGACCTTTTCAGACCGGTCATACCATTTTATATCTACTATATGTATGTTCTGCAAGATGTTTGGTTCCTTGTGACACTACGCGTGTCATCTATCTTCAGATCAACCTGTCAGCCATCACTCATAAACTTGTTTCTCTAAGAAAGCTATCATCAATCATTCATTTTCAATGTATTTAAAGTACATTTGTCATCCGTCGTAGCTTGTGATATGAAGTCTTACTTTTATAAATGTGAGAAGAAGTATATTCCCAGTTAAAGTTATTCAAAACAGCCATATTAGATAGAACTATACTAGTTCGTTTTACAAATGAGTATCGTCACACCCTATTCAATTCAACATTTTGAACTAAAGGTTTATTTGTTGGAGTGTTAAATTATGAATGAATATATTAAATAGGGCAATTTATCAGCTTTAGTGTAATAACATCGCTAAAGAATGCGGAATAAACGGCAGGTTCATATAGCCAGCGTTGCAGTTAATGGGGAGTTCGATGATTTAATTTATGTAGTAGTTCTTTTTTTAAATTATTTATCAATCTAAGTGCATGATAATGGGGATAAATGTCTTATCTATTCTAAATTCCTCGTCTATACCCTAATAGCGTGATTAAATGTGGATATCCCGGATGGGTGGTGATATCCAATAAAAAAGCTTTAGTTAATTTTTTTATAGCGACGATCTAAGGTAGATTTATTTTATTTAGTTTTCCTTATAATACATATGTAGGGCAAAAAGGTTTATATTGAGGTTCAGCCAGCAGGTAATGGAACCACTACAAACGAGCTTAAAAGTAAAATATTTTTAAAATTTTAAATGGTACTCTGGGAAATATGGGAAGGGAAGTGTCAACTTAAAAAAAAAACACTTTTATGTAAGGCAGAAAATTGAAATTTGGCAACCCTGGATAGCTAAATAAATAAAAAATATTGAATTTATAATTTATAGTTGGAAAAATGGGGCAAGGGAATTAAAATGTCCAAAACTTGATATAAACTACTTCTCAGTGTGGCAGTAAACTTAAATTTGAAGGATGGTAAAGACATCACTTCAAATAACCATACAAGTCTGAACATTTTAATTTTTAAATCGAACTGCAGAAAATAGGGGAGGACGTGAAAATAGAAAGATCATTTCAATATCGACCTCCCAAACCCCAATTAAAATTTGAAATTTCAAAGCAGGATGTTTAAAATAAAAAAAAAGAGAATTTGAGTACTGAAAAGGGTTAGTGGAGGGGGAAGTAGTTTAAAATCTCTCCAAAACTACTATAATATCAAATTTTCGGTGTGAATTGTTTTTTCATTTTGTCAAATTGGTATAAAAGAAACACGATAACACAAAAGATGAGAGATTGAAATTTAAAAATAGGGCTTCAGCAAATATTGAAAAATTGGGTTGGGAAGGGGAGGCTTAAATTACTAAATCAATAGAAAAATGGGGTGTGGCTGTGTCATGGACACGGCCGTGTGTTGTACGTGAATACGTTTATGTAACGGGTTATATTTTTTAAATAAAATATTTTTATTTATGTATTTAGGATAAAAACTAATGTTTTATGTACAATCGATAGATTTTGACGACATCTGACGATTAAAACTTAAACGAACATCGTAGCTTCTCCGAGTCAAAAGTTATAGTAATTGCAAATCTCGATACGCAGCAAAATAACATCAAAATGGCGGCGCTTCCCCCTCCACCGCGCGCGATGCGTCACTGTTCTCGCTTATCGTAATGAATTCTTTGATCCTTTAGCTATCCAGTGGTATAATTTAATTTTGGATGTAGAGGAAAGATTCGAAACTACAACACCAAACTGTATCCCCCGATTTTGTTATCATTAGGTTTTTTGGATTGCCCCCGTGTGGTAGCAAATTTAAAGACGTATTCACGTCAAAAACTCCTCGATACGTTAGACAGTTTCAGTTTTTTTTATGGTCAAACAGAAAAACAGACAAATAAACTAACACAATAAACAAATACTATCTTAAAATAGTAAAACTGAGAAGATATATTTTTTTTTACAAATTCAACACTCACTTTTTTAAACTAGATACTCTATTATTATAATCATAGTATAACTTTAGCTAATAGAAATTAACCTAACTTATCTTAACTTAACCTACTCTAACCGAACTAAAGAAATAAACTTCTATTTAATTAGTTAAATATATTCAAAAGTATGGCTTTATTTATTATAAGGCTATAATTAAAATTCGGTCATATTTTCACTCAGTGAACTAATTGATATCAAAATAAAAGTTTTCACATTTAAAAAAATTGCATATATTATGTTGGAAATATCCTTACATTCAAGAATTTGTTGTGGAAATGGATGTTCTGAGGCTTCCAAACTAATGAAAAAAATACTAAACTATCATAAAAAATGTCTGATGTGACTTTGTTAAAACATTACTATATTTACTTATTTTAGGAAGGCTAGATCTTTGTTTTAATTTTATCTTGATCTTATAACTGTAACACTTCAGGTAAAATATGATTTAAAATTATCTGGTTTTACCTTTTGAAACATTTTCTAAAATTATCAACTCAAAATGTAAGTTATTTAATCTTCCAATTTACGTGTACCATATTTTAAAATAATAAACCCCCTATAAAAAAATGTGACATCTTTGAATGCCAGCATTGCGGCTTAACGTAACGGCAGGTGTCTTTTTTGCTCAACATTGAATCAATGATGTTTATTTTATTTGGAAACTACATCAAATGTGTATATAAAATTTAAATTATTTAGTCCTTATAAATGAAGAAATAAAATAACACTATTTTATTAACAAGTAGCAACTGATAAATAAATAGGTACTCAAATTATGTATTTATAAATATAAACATAGGATATATAACATATTCTCCCCCAAACATTATATTATTATATTCAAGATATGTCACATTTGATATTTTAGATGAGAAAGGGAAAGTTCCCGTTATTAATAACATTGAATTCGATATGAAAGGAGTGACAAAACTTGTTTGTTCTTTTCTGGACAGAGCAGGACAGAAAAATAGATTACATTTTCTTGTTTATCCGTGTAAAACTTTTTCTTTTATTTAGCAAAGTTCTTTAGGGGTGTTGGGTGGAATATCAAATTACAGGTCACAGCCTCTCAAACAAATAACGGGATTTGGGCAAAACCTTCAAAAGAGATATTCTTACAAGGAAGTTCGTACGTGTGATTTGATAATATATTCAATTTCAATAAATCGTTCATAGATCTCTCTCTACCCTTTGGCATTCTATTTCTGTTAAATCTCTCTTTATTCTTTATGTGAAACAAGTAATACAAGGGACGCAATAACATTACATCAACGCTCGACCAAGTTTGTATATATATATATATATATATATATATACATAGAGAGAGAGAGAGAGAGAGAGAACCGTTTGGGCTATACGCTTATGTACTAATTACGCTAACGGTTTTAGGCATTAGGAAGGTTATATTAGTAGGAAGTGTACCGGATTTGCATGGAGGTAAAGTGGAAAACCAGTTGGGACAATTTCAATACACCCGACCGAGGTTCGAACCTCGATCTACCCATCATCGGCAGTCTAGTCTACTACGAGGGTAGTGAATTAGACCACGTGGCAACCAAATCGGACAGGTAAGATATTAATTGTATTATTATTATTATTATTATAGTAAAAAAATGAATTTTGTCTTAAATGGAATATATATATTATGAAATTGAGCTAGATTTTATTTGTGATACATTTGCACACTTAGGAATTGTTATAAGGAAATTGTTAAAATGGTGAAGCTATAATACAATGTAGGAATGATGGTTGATTTCAAACATTTAAAAATTATGTTTTGATATCAGTATTGATTGAAAGTGCCCTATTAATGTTCATTGGTATTGATAGTATCTTTAAAAAGAGACCAATGTAAAACGTATATGAGATGTCTTGGGAATATATCAAAGTAGTTCTAGTAACTTTTGTAAATGTCATATATTTACTATTATTTGTAAAAACTACACCAATATTGCTATTGTTGATAAAAACTTATGGCTCATACATTAATGTTAGTGTGGTATCATTAGATAACCAAATGAAGAATGCATGTCAAAATTCTCAATTTTATAGCTGTTTTGAGAGAAAATCTCCACACACTTTAAAAATCCCTTTAACTCTAGATACATCTTATGAATAAACTATTAAAACTAAAACATCCCCAAATATAATTAATTAGTACCGTTGTGCCACTAGAGAGCTTACTTTTAATAGTGCCTCTGAAATTTGAAGTTCAAACACTAATAAATTAAAAATAATTCATATTTGATTTGATACTAAAATTAGAATAAAATGTAAATATATATATCGTGATATTTATATTATTAGGCTACTGGTGTTGTGTAAATAGTTTACATAATTTTTACAAGTCAAAATGAGAGATAAATGGCATAGATCAAGCATCGACACAAATATATTCCTAGAGCTATGAGATCATATTATAAACGTATTTGATGTAAAATAAAGTGAAGGATGTACCCACCTCAGTGGTCGCATGGTTCGTGGCGTCAAATTTACCATAGACTGGATTACCAATGACGGGTAGATCGGGGTTCATATCCTGGTCAGACGTACACTACTACGGGTGTAGGATGAGTGGTCTAACACTTTCCCTCCGCGCAAATGTGGGTGCATTATCCTCCAAATTCTAATTTCCCCCTATCAGTGTAAATATACGGGTAGTAAGTAGGGAATAACAAAAGTACCAAGTGAACAATTTGATGGTATTGACAGAAAAAGTAGATCATTTAAAGATCAAGAGCGCTGCTGATTCACTCTACAGACTCTTATAATTTCCAGGGGACTCTAATTAGAAATATGTTGGTGTTGTAAAATGTATATATATATTTGTTAGAGCACTAAGAATGTTCCTACTACCATGATCAGGTGGTCGTAAAAGCTAATAAAGCTAATGGGAAGAGAGGTTGCAAAAACCAAATGTAAAGAAACCTTGAACTTAAATAGTAATCAGATTAAAAATACAAATTTAATCTTTATTACCATTTTTACATGATATTCATAACATATTTAATAGAGCTTAAAGGGTATTAAAAGAGTTTTATAAAATATCAGTAACGCAAACATAATATAGGTATGTAGTTAAATAACCTCTTGAACTTTATTTTAAAAACTTGAAAAGAATTTTCCAGTTGAGATGGGATGGGGTAAATAAAGTTTATGCTAAATAAAAATAAAGAAATAATTAACACGATTTATCTTTCATAAATGAAATTTAAAGATTATAAAATTGTAATTTGAGGATCTCCTTGTGGAAAGCCAATAAGAATAAATAAGATAATACTCGTATTCACCTAAAGAGAGGCACAGGGAGTGTTAATTAAAGCATACAATCAGTAGAATTTCTGTAGTGTGTATATATATATATATATATATATGTATGTATATATAAATAATTTGCCCATCACTAAGTTTAAAGAGTTGATACCAGTGGCGTATTCTGAGAAAATTAATAGGTAAGCTGTACTCTAAAAGCTGTAGGGAGGATTCGGGGGTCAAAGACTCTTAACCACAGTTGGCCAATAAGGTCAAGAGATGCTTCCCCTGGAAATATTTAGTCTAGAGCAATTGATCTCAAACATTTATGTTGGTTTTTTTTGCACTCGCATTCTATCTTGGAAAACTTCGCACCTTCCAACTTCCCTTGTCTCTCTTTTTGACTTATTTATATCTTTGTTTCAATATCTACCTTAACAGTCTATTAAATATTCTGACTTCATAAGAGTACACCAGCACTATGCTCAAAACACATCGAAACGTGAAATTACTGATTATTATCCTATCATCCACTTAAATTGTAATTGAATATCAAAACATAGCACACTGCAGTTCATTGCAATACCTAAATAATCTAAGATTTAAGTAAAAATGTCAAGGCTAAGAGTTATGAGCACACTCCTGACTGTATAAGAGTGAACATTCACTATTAAATTGTTTGAGTGTAATTAAAAGTACACACAGGTAGAATTTTCATTTTTCATTTATTTGAGGTATTTAGCGTGCATTTTCTGGGCCAAGTGATTATATCAGCACACGAATTAACTTAAATCTAGAACAAACACAACACCCAGCCCTCGGCTATTAATTCATCACCGTGAGAGGGGAAATCCAAATTTTACCAATATTTTTTTAAGGCCATGCCGGAAATCAAACCCGGAACCCTTAGCTCAGTGGGCAGGCAAGCTGCCAACTGAGTTAAGGTGTCGGACTCTCAGGTAGCAATACGTAAAGTATATATATATATATATATATATTAAAATGAAATACTACATGGCTCAAGCGTCCATCAGAACTTAGTGGGAGGAATAAGATGGATTGTCCAACTCATGTTGCAATAATAATTATGAGCCTAAAACAATCTATTAAATCCTAATTATCCTTCAGAAGCTAATTAGGTCCGTAAAATGTGATAACAGTAACAAAGGGGTGATTGTTTCCTAATGGGCCTATTTATCTGTCGCTACGTCATTGGCTTATTGCTAAGACATTTACATCTGAAAATAAATTATATTTTACCATTTTTTGATCAATCATTTTGATACTGTGAAATTACACTCCTAACTTTTGGGATTCCTTGATGTATAGTTATATAAACTCACAATGACTAATAATTAGATAATATATGCCGCAAAAAATTATAAACTTATAAGCAACAACCAAAAGAACAAGGTTAAAACTCCATAAATATTTCATACTAAAAACAAAAACACTCTCTAGCTACTACAGTTAAATTAACCCCTCATTCCCCACCCTCCCTCCCCACTTCACCTTGTATACTCTAAAATGGTGGTAAA
>CABFWB010000043.1:350188-363644 GCA_902151455.1 Timema bartmani
GTTCTAGAATCTCCGAATCGCGGTGCATATCCTGCCCACCAATCAATACACTGAACACGGTTCTAGAATCTCCGAATCGCGGTGCATATCCTGCCCACCAATCAATACACTGAACACGGTTCTAGAATCTCCGAATCGCGGTGCATATCCTGCCCACCAATCAATACACTGAACACGGTTCTAGAATCTCCCAATCACGGTGCATATCCTGCCCACCAATCAATACACTGAACACGGTTCTAGAATCTCCCAATCGCGGTGCATATCCTCCCCACAGTAATCTACAAGATTTGATTATCCTAACAATGTCTTGTGGACGTCTTGTGGTGAGTACAGGTTATGTAACTCATCATTATGAAACCTTCTCCTCTCCTCAATACCCTCACCTTTTTTTGGACTAAATAAATTTTAAAAAACCTTGTTTTCAAAATCCCTAAATATTTTTTCATGTAAGGTAGAAGACCACGTTTCACACCCATAGATAACAAACGGTAAAAGTATTGCTTTGTATATTTTGAGTTTTATATTTCTTGACAGCTGAGTGAGTAATAGCACGCACTTCCTGACTGTATTATTTTCCTAATTTCCAATCTTATATATATATTTTTAAAATGGCTCTACAGATTTGGCTCAAAATTTATATTTGCTAAGTTTATTACAATATAAATAATTATATAAATTTTTTAAAATAATTTTAAAGTGGTTTACTGATTATTGATTTCTGTGTGATTTGAATTTTTTTTAATTGCTCCATGGATTTTATTCAAAATTTGTATTGGGGACTATTTTAAATGACCTATAATAAAGTATCTTTAATCTTTCTAAAAATATTAATTCAAGGGTAGCTTACTTAAGATAAATTATATAAAGTTTGACCTTTTTGAAATTGGCCTTGATAATTGAGTTTAAAATAGTTATCTAGTAATAGTTGATGAATAGAAATATTTTTTTTATTTTTACAAACTACAAATAATTTTAAGAGTAATATTTACATTAAAAGATTATTTAATGTGATTAACGTGAAAATGTGTTTCTTTTTTATGAGTAAAACTTACTTAAAGGTAGTTTATTGACAACATATTTTTTTTTAATGTGAAGCTATAATACACAACATGAGAAAGTTTTTGCGATTGTGTCGCATCACATAATAATTCAGATACTAGGCCTCATGATACATTAGTTTGACCGGCGACTTATTTTTGAAAATTCAAAACTTGAAAAAAATGAATTTAATGATTTTTTTTTTAAATGTGTACCTAGAGAATGTTTTACATGATAAATAATAACGTACGTTTGTTTTTCTAAAATACACATTTGAGGATTCATTTATTAATGACCTATTTCTAAAAATTTGTACTAAAAACATAATATAGTAATTTTGTAAGAATTTAAATACAATACTTGAAATGTATTGCTAATGATAATCAACTAAATGTATTTGATTTTTTGAGGAAAACTTTTTAAGGATAGCTTACTGATAACTGATTTTTGAAAATTTCGCCAAAAATTATATGGATGGATAGGATTTTAGCAAACCAATCATTTTTCTATAAATTTTTGGTGATAGCTGATTGGGACCGGGAAAATAAGTTTCTATTTAAATTATACTTAAATACAGAATATAGTCATATTTCTACTTTGTCGTGACCTTTAGGAGAGGGTATGTTCTGTTATAGTTAAATAAATTGAATTTGAAATGTGGATGTATATCGACGTTCAATGTCCCCCATTAACCCGTAAAAGTAGTTTTCATAAAGCTGTCTGTCGCTTTGTTTGTATGTATGTTAATCAACCTACTAGATCCGAAACCATTTTAGTAAAGAAGTAAGTAGTAAGGATGATACTGGGTACTTAGATTTTTTTATAAGTTTCCCAGAGGAATATTTGGAAAACTTGATCTTTTCCTAAATTTAAGGGTAGTCGACTTTAGGCTAAAAAGATAAATTATGGAGTTTCTCAATGCCCACTCTAATGATTTTGATTAAAATTCATATCTTCGCACAGTTTGGCATTACAAACAAAATAGCAAATTTCATTTTCATGGAAAATTACTTGGAGGATATTTTCCTTAAGCGCATATCTTCATTTTTAATAATATACTCGTAACTCTTTGAAATATGAAAACATACATCGTTAGATAACTGTAGGAATATTGACGATACCGGCTTCAATGGCCACATGGTCCAAGGTGCTACTCTTGCAATATACTAAGTCTCCAATTACGGGGATATCGTTTTTCGATCCCAGTTGAATGTTCTGTGGTGGTTTTCACCAAATCATTTCCTACTTTTCTCCCACACAAATGCCGGTACACTTCCTATAAATTCAACCTTCTTCATCCCTAATCCGTTAGCATAATTAGTACATAATAGTACAACCCGAACGGGTAGTAAGAAGTGGTGCTAAAATATGATGAAACACTTTTATCTGAAACATTGAGCTATTAAATATTTATTAGTTTCCTAGTTATAAGCAAATACGTTAAGGTGGTGTGGAAAATGGGGAGTTGAAAATGTACAGTTCATACATAGATAATACACCCAATATCAACAGAAAATTAATAAAACTATAAGATCCGTGATGGGAGAGTGGGAAATGGGGACGGGTTGTTGGAATTTACAAATCTAATAAAAAATAAATGTAGCTACAATATATTGGTGACATAACAATTTAAACAAACAAAATATGCTGAGTCTGGTGACCGGTTTATTTATTATCTATATTATATCGTTTCAGTTGTCTTATGATCGATCTTATGTAGAGGCTGCGTTGTCTATCTTTTTTTTTATATTTAGCACCACGTCTTACTAACCGTTCGGGTTATACGCTTACGTACTAATTACGCTAATGGACTAGGAATTGGGAAGGTTGAATATAGAGGATGTGAACCAGCTTTTGCATGTAGGTAAAGTGAAAAACAATTTAGGAAAAAACACCCCCAGTTCACCCGAGCGAGATTCGAACCTCAATATCCCCGTCCTCAGCAGTCTAGCTCAACACGAAACTAACGCGTAAGCTATCTACGCCAATCAGGTGGGTCCCGATGTCCATCGAATGAGTCCGTTTGTGCACTTTTATTGTTACTTTATACATGATCTGGGTATTGGTTTTTTTTTCTTTAAAATATTTTATTTAATGCTCTTTATAATTCTTTTAATATTTTTTCGCCCTTTTTTCTTTTCATAATTTTGAAATAGTATTTTCCTACATTGGGACATGAAATAAAAAAATATATGTATGAACTGAGGTAGACATAGTAAATTATAACTATTATTAGTTAGCATAGCAATGCTAGTGCTCAAACATGGTCACATTACCCTGGAGCGTGGGATATCTTAGTGACATGATCGGGAAATTGACGCATGGTCATTATAATCACACTGGACTAGTACAGAACACGCGTGGATAGCAGGATCGCTCTTACTTGAAAGCCTCTCAAAACATGGATCAACTTGGAAATTAGTCACACGATCACGTTACAGCTAAAAAAAGTCACATCAAATTGTGGGTTCCTGCATTAATTACTCAACCAGATCAAGACTGCCATAGGTGATGTTTTTAAAATTTAATTTAAATTTGAATTATTAAAATTTGGTACTTTTACTTTCTCTCGACTCCTTGGAGAGAGAAGAATTGTGATCAAAAACAAAAATCAAACGCATGATTTTGATAAATATCTGCGTTACATGACCCCCTGAAAAAAAAAAGTGGTTTTCGTGATACCAACTGCCTGTGTGTCTGTATCTTGACCCAGAACCTAAACCATTTACCAAACGTTCTGAAACTTTATATCTAGGGTTTTCATAGTGTACCTATGAGGGGCTTATAAATGATGTATCGCCCTAAAATTGAAGCTAAGGGACTCTGGCGCAAAGAGAGAAAAATTGATTCCCTCCCAATATGCTTTAACAATTTTGAGTAAATTTGATACCCACATATTTTATACGATTGCTAACAAACTCGTAAGTCTTATTTTCTCATGAAATGAATTTTAGGGTAATTTACATACCCAGAAATGTCCAATTTTGATCATATTTTCGCAACTATTTGAGATACAAAATAATGTATCATTGTAAAGGGTTATAGACCTAGGCATTATTCAATATTAAATTATATTTTTAGTATTTTTTTTATAAAACTAATGGTTTCTGAGCTATATGTAAATACACATATTTTCATGGAGCTCTTTACCAATTGAAATTAATTATTATGATCTCCGGTGAACATAGATTTTCCGCTCTTCTCAATGTATCTGTAAAGGTTTCACTTATTTTTTTAGTTGGAGTGTTTCTGAAACAATGTATATGATTTCGTTCCACAAATCCTACAAGTATTTAGTATATGTCTCCATATATATATATAAAAAGCAGAAACTCATTATGAATTAATATGAATACATATTAAAGCATACACAATATCACGCTAGCCAGTAACAGAGAGAACTATGTTCTAAGAACAACGTAGCCTAAAGTAAGTAGAACCATTTGTTCACACCTCAAAAAGTATCAGGTTTCCTCAAGTTTTTAAAATCATGATAAGGAATGAAGGTGTGAAAATTTATTTCTATATCATACAGAGAGAAGGAAATCCCAATGGTGGTAGATATGCGCATTTCAAATAGGTTCAACCTATTATTTTTTTCCCCCAATATGTTTTTTGAAAGGATGTGAAGTAGTAGAAGTAATAGTACGAGTAAAGACGTGAGGATTCCGATGATGAAATTGTATATTTTCGTTTTATATCCATGCAAAATAGTAAGATCTTAAATGTATTAAGTTTCAAGTAAATCCAATATTTCTAAAGTACTAAATAAATAAATAAATAAACACAAATGGTGCACACACTGAATACTTGTCCAATAGTAAAATAGTTGGTTGAACGTAGAATTGTAAAATTATTAAAAATAACATTGTTACAGGAAGTAAGTATAGACAGGTAAGTATAATAGCTTTTGTTTATGTGACAGTAAACAAATGTCATTACTACAATTTATTTTACATTAGAGAAGTGTAAATAAGATTTAAACTAATCATCCACTATAAAGTTTAGGCAATTACAAATATTGAACAATTATATAACAAGAAATAGGGGTGATTTATAAATCAAAAAAGTTGTAACACATTTCTTACATACATCCAAACATTTGTGTCAGGATATTTACTAGAGCAAAGTTATATTAGTGATAGAACATAAGTTGTTAGAAGTCAATAATAAATAAGATATGTATACATGGTTCAATTTATGACGGATAAATAGCCCTTCCTCTCAACAAACCTATGCTTTTATTACTTTTTCATATATTTGAAATATAGGTCTAATAAAAATGTAGAATAAAAAAGATTGCATGCCATACATTTACTTGAATGGCTGTACACTCTTATAGAGTCCAAGCGGTTGAGTCAATTTTATAATAATTTGATAGTTATTTATCTTCTCTCGATAATGGTTAGCAGAAACATAAATATCAAGGATATCTTACTTGAAACAGTAAACACCAAATATATATTTATTTGAAAATGAAATGAGTTAATGAACAAAGTGAGGTCCCATATCCCCAAAAATAACATAATGGCGCTAATTATATTTTAAGTTCGCCATATTTTAAGTCATTAATAGTGCTAATAATTGTTTTAATACATGATATTTATTAATGCACTCATTAAATAGAGATACCATCTCAATATTAATCAATTAAGAGAATAAAATAACTTACCTAACCAAGAAAATACAAAAATATATACATTACCATGTTTGTTCCTTGTACACCTTTGATTTATTTTAAATATCATGGTTCTTGTAAATAATTACTTTAAAAGGGAAAAATGGTGAAGTAAAAATCTCATTAAGCTTCTAGTAATCGCACGTTTTCCTTTTAAGCACCAGAACTAAACCATTTATCCTCTAATTAACACTAATGAATACTGTGTCAAAAGAGAATAGCAATTTCTAAATACAATCTCGCTACATATGGAAGATGTTAGTTATATTATTATTCATCTCATATTTTATATCTGAAATATCTTAAATTAAGCCAACTTTTTTAAGCTACCATAAAAATAATACCTCTATATTTTATTTTTTTTGTACAGATTTTAATTCAGAAAATAAGAGATTATCTCAATTATAAATTATATGTATTTTTTCATATTATTGTTGAAGAAAATTGAGATAAACGTTGAAGCAAACAAGATATAACCAACATCAAACATTTTCCCCTGATACAAGGACAGCAAATATATTATCAAACCTTATAAAGATCATGTCCTGAAAACCGTCACCTACTCTTTTTTTTTTAGTGCCGCATCTTACTACCCATTCGGGCTGTATGCTGTCACCTACTCAAAGGGACAAACTTACTCATTTCTATACACTATTTTAAGAATGGAAGCTTTGATACACAAATCATTGATCATTTAGTCGAATGTGTAAAGTTGGAAAAAAAACAACCTAAAATGTCACTGACAAGAAAATTAAGGTTCAAATTTGGGAAGAATTATCCAGTTTATGACTCTCCGGTGTACACCCAATCTCTCTCAACTACTGTATAATAAGACTGCAATAGTCTTTGTGATGATTTTTCAAGGCAACTCTAACGCTTCAAAATAAAAACAAACAAAAAATATAGTTTATAGCTTATTAGTTAATTTTTTAAATCCTTACTCACTCCATCTGATTGTAACAGGAAAATACGTGCTTGTTTTAATGTAATATTCCTTCCGTGCGCTAATATAGAAAAGTACAAGGTTTGAACTCGTTTCTGTAATTCAATGCACTTTCGTACTAAGTGAAGGTACTACTACTTATCTACATTAGTACTCTTTGAACCATATATTGAAACTTACAAGGAGATCCTTGATAGCTCAGTTGGTAGAGCGATAGGTTCGTAATGATATATGAATTTTTTCTTCATTTACCCAATTCCATTAGAATTTAATTTAAAAAGATAAAATATATGCTTTAAATATGTTTAAAAATGTATGGCAATGAAAATGCTAGACTACCTATTAATGTTTTATGTAAAACAATGTTCATCAAGAGAGTACAAATGGTTTTCCAACCATATAATACATTTTTTTGAAATCATTTCGAAACTTAGTTTGACACATTTCAATAAAACAACTTCCACAAATGAATATTTAATATTAACAACAAAAATATGGTGTGATATTGGACTTCCCCTGGGACGCAAGACCTATACTACAAGTGATGAAGTAATGTATACAACGGTCGCCTAACCTACACGGGGTACCCACTTTGGTCTTCCGATGACTAAATGATTAAACTCTCAATTTGCAGTCAAAATATAATATTGTTATATTTAAGATATTATAAACCCTGAAACTAATAATTACTTGTGCCCGGACACTTAATAATTATTTGCGACGCAAACCATAGTCAAATGGTTAGGTATTTTAAATATTTTTATTTTAACGTTGGGTAGTATATTAAAAAAAATAACATAAAATATTTCACAAATGATACATACTGATGGCAATAAAATATAATATATTCCAAAATTACGGTAGTAATAGTTCGATAAAATTACCAGATTTTAATAGTCCATCGGCCACTTAGTTCAAAATCTAATATTTTTGCTTTATCTGAGATATCTAAAGTGGCAAAGCAATTAAAAATATTGTATAATAATAATAATAATAATAATAATAATAATAATAATAATAATAAAATATATTTATTGCACCTCGATGGCTTGGTACAAGAATCTTTGTGCTATATAAAATGTTAGAAAATGTACCTCGCTCGCATAAGAGAGATACTTTTCGTTATAATAGTTAGTAAGTTGTCATTTATTTAAGTAAATGTATAATAATTTTATTCTTAAAGATGGATTTACGTATTATACCATACACGTCAGTTTGTTACATCATAACAATACAAACTCCCTCCTTCCCTTACATTCTATCAAGTCACGTTTGCATTGAAGTTCTTACTTCTCCTTCTGGACTCATATTAACCATAGATTTAAATAATTAGCTTAGTTAATGAGTGATCCTAAATAAACCTTTGTAAGTTCAAGTCCATAAGTACCATGTTGCGACATTCTTGTAGTTATTTTGATAATTTTATATTGATTGGATTTATTACATTCTTTTAGTATTAAAATGCAATCGAGAAGTCAAACAAATCGTAAATTTTGTATGCTGAATTAAGAACGTGTATCATAGCAGACCCAACTCAGCTTCCGGCTCGCGCGAGTTATGAAAGTTGAAGGGAGAAGAAAATACCAAGATATGCCAGAAATGTGTGCAGTGCATTCGTATTTGAATGATTGCTCGTAACTTCCCGTGATGACGGTGGAGGACAAAGCGACCAAGTTTCTTATTAATAACTACAGTATGTCCCTATTATGACAGAATGAAGATTTGTGGAAAGTGCCGATCTGTGGAGCCAATCTAAAATGGTCAAAAACGGCCTTTTCAATGATGTTTTTATCCAAGTATAATTTAATATTTCAACAATGTTCTGTATTAGGAATATATATTAACTCTTTATCTCCATTAATGTTTGATCAAAAATGATCCACATGCAATAGTGTTCGTGTAAATCTACGATCTCGAGCCAACTGTATCACAGAATTAATGGGCATGGGATGCACGCACTTTAAGTATTTTTAATCTTTAAATTGTATTATCTATAATTATGAATAAACATTTAGGTGTTCAAATGATCTAAGGCGTCACTATCGTAATAAACTAGACTGCCGATGATAAGTAACTCGGGGTTCGAATCTTGATTGAGTGTATTATGAATAGTTTTTTTAGAAATGGTTTTCCAGTCTGCTTCCAGGTAAATTCTGGTAAAATTTAACTAAAGTAAGTATTTTCCCATCCATAACACATTATTGTAATTAGTTCTCATGCGTACAGCCCAAGCGGGTAGTGAGACGCGGTGACCAAAATAAACTTATTGTAGTTTTATTTGCAATATATTTTTGCTCTACACGTCTTACTAACCATCCGTGATATTTGAATAGCATAGAACTCTGACAGGAAAAGTTTATGAAAACTAATTTTGTTCGAATTTAACGAAAACCACTGCTGCAATACGTATACATTTAGTCGGTATTTGGATATCGGGCTTCTATTGTTTATGCAATATTAAAAAAAAATCCAGTTTGATCACGTGTTTTTAAAATAGTTTTATTGCATCACATCTGTAGGTCAAGGCCGATTAGCATCAATGAATTAGATTTATCCAGCATTAAACCAGAACACTTGTGTATGAGCAGATTCCTTGACACCACTAGGCTATGAACCAAACACTTACATTACCTACTGAAACAACAATAAAATACAAAACATGCGTCTCGTATCAATTCCAAAGCACGAATTATAAAACGAGAGGTTGCGTGAAGAACGCAAGATGCCCGCACCGTTCCCATGGGAGTACCAGGGATTCCGTTTCTGCATCCCCCTATCTCCCTTACAAGCCGTGTTCCCAAATCCCTCAAGCTTTCGGGACGCGCGGGATGAATTTACAAACAGAAGCTACACCCCTGGGGCATGCAAGATACAGGCTCCCCTGTTAGCCACCGTGGGAGTATATACATGTGTACACATTTAAACACTTGCCTGAGAAATGAGAACACAAACAGATGGATGGCAGACCATTCTGAACAACATTACCGACAAACGTTATTTTATTTTATTTGGAAACATATGATATATTGTTGACAGCACAAGGCTTTTTATTTTATTGTTTAAAAGCGTTAGCACAGTTTAGCTTTTCCTTGGGCTTCAGAGCTAAAAGGGACTAAATGTTTTAAAAAAAAGAAGTAAGACAAAATAATGAGATAGGAAGGGGAATGCGATTAGTACCTAGTTATACAATTTTTCTCAAGCGGATAAATAAATCAGAGATAAAATCTGATAGTTCCAATATTGAAAATCAATGGCCTAATGTCTGTTGCTTTGAAGGGGCAGGCTGAATATATTAATGGTCAAGTTGTCAAAAAACCTGCAAGTTAAATAAACCATGTAAATAAGAGGAATGTGATGCACAGCTCTGGAGAAAGTTTGAACCTTCTAAAATAACAGTGGCCAAGAAACAACAGTAGATCCAACTGCCTCGTGACACAATTATCCGTGATTCATAATAGCTCTCCTTTTCACTTAGTAAAATTAACCAAGTACCAAAAATAATCTCATCACCTAGTACCAGAAGCCAAGAACCAAAAGTAGGCCTCCTGGTTATTTAACACTATAAACTAATAATCAAAAGTGGATCTACTTTCCGCCTATCACCAGAAACAGATTTAAAATAGTTGACCTCCCTGACACGTGCTTATAGGAATGGGCCGGTTTGTTAACTTGTTTTTATATCCAATTGCAATCCAATGCAATGACCTGATACTATAGTGAATAATTCATGTTTGTGTTAACAAGTTGTGCAATTTATTTTAAATAATATAGACTTAAGTATGTTGGAAAGTGATTCAATATAATGATGGCATTTTTTTTACAAAATGAAATTGAGTTTTTGAGAACTATTTTTTCGCATCTGGGAAAAATAGGTATTCTTTAAATATTGTGCTTTCAGATCTAATGACTCTTTTTTTAAAAATTAAGTGAAAAATTATTTTCTCGACAAGTCAATGCTACTATTTTAATCTCTTGCTTTTCTAACCACTAATGAACACATATTATTATTTTATAAAAAAAAAAGTAAACATCAAATCACAAATATTTATAAAATAATTTTCAGAGGAAGAGTTTCTTTTAGAAATGTAAAACTATTAATTTTATCCATGTTATAAATATTATATATTAAAATATGGTCACCATATGTGTGAATAAAAGGATATATTTTATGATAAGGAAGTTTTTTTTAGCACCATGTCACTCTACCCGTCCAGATTTTATGTGGTGTACCAACTGTGCTAATGCGTTAGAACTTATGAAGTTTGAACTTAGAGGAAATTTACCCCTTAGAAGAAAATACCATTAGCATACTAGACCAGGATTCAAATCCCGATCTTCCTGGGGTTATGCGAATAAATATTAAGGGGTGGGTAAAATTGAAAACAAATATACTCATATATATTATTTCATAATAAACAAATACTTGGAAACCAAGAACGGATTTGGAGCTAACCACAAGGGACCCTAATGTAAGGACATGCAATCTGGAAATATCCATTATAGAATGTATATAATACGAATTATGCACTTTGGGGGTAAAAGTTGAAGAGGAAATATACCTGAGGATAATCGAAGAAAGAAGTTTGAATAGGCGTATAGCCCGAACGGGTTGTAAGACGCGGTGCTAAGTGAATACAAAAAGTTTGAATACTACTAGGCTTTAGTCTATGGCGAGATTGACGCCTTAGAACATTCGGCCACCAAAGCTGGTGAAATGCATTTGGTATAATATTAAAGGACTATAAACCCGATTAAAATAGATATTAAATACAATGTCGAAAACAATCAAATTTTCTGTTCACTTTTACGGATGAAAGAGTATAGAGAAAGTCTTGCGATACTAAATTTTTTGTAATGAATTATAGTATGTTCTTTTATGTCAGGAAGTCCAGTTCGTTTGTATTAGTTAGTGTAGTTATAGTTAGTTATAGTTTGTATTAGTTATTTACTCACCTCATCCTGTCCCTTAGATTACCCACAATATAACTATGAAATATTGAAATGACTTCAATAGCCTTGATATACCCGTCCCCTTAAGTTAAATAAAAGCTTCTATCTAAATAAAACTCCTTAAACTATTCACCCTTCTTTTCTAACATACTTTCTTTAGAAAGTTTACTTAAGGGCTTTCAAGCGAGTTGTGTATTTTTTGTTATTGTTTTAATTTTGTATTGGCAAGATATTTGTAAGAAATTGATTAAAAAAATGTTGTCTTAAGATAAACACATTGGAAGAAAGTGTAGGGGAGGGTCGGCTCTTCTAAACAAATTATCTTTTCCTATAAAATCTCTTTAATGGTATTATTAAGGTTTTACTAAAATAATCATTAAAATTTTAATAAATGAGATTATGTATTCTTGCATTACAGATAAAATATTAAAAAATATCCCCAAAAATGGTTCTCTTAGAATACAAGTTTGTAAATCCCGACAATTCAACAACAGAAATAAAATGTTAAAGACTAATTCAAAATCTCACTTGAGCACCCTTAATGATGGCCAGTAACCTAATAGCACTAAAGCATAAACTCATTTTTTAAATAGCTCCTCCTCCCCCCCTAAACACTCACACACTTTCACGAAGAAAACCTAGTCCACTAAGTCACGTGTGTTCCCTCTGATAAGGTCGGCGGTTATTAGGGTACGTTACCAGGGACTTACCAAAGAAACCAACCCACTCACCTCCAATTTAAGGGCATTCACCACTTAATGCGGGCTAAGCTCTCACTAATAGAGTTTCCTATAACAAAAGTTCCCAAAGAAAATAACACATCGATTTTCTACGTCCCCCTTGACCAGACATTTCAAATGTCCTTGACCTAAATGAAGCAATACAAAGCCTAAAAATTACTCTATTAGAGACATTTGGCTGGGATTAAAGTCAGGGTAAGTTAAGGTCCATACCTTTGCTGTTTTTATAAGAACAACATTTTGGTTAAAAGAAATAAAATACTGCTCCAGTGTATACATTTAGTTTAATTCTATCCATATTGTAATTACAACAGTTATTGAATACCTACCATTAGCATCACAGAATTTAACAAAAAAATTAAGATAAAAGTACTGGTTAAATTACGGAATATCCTTGGAAAATAAGTATAAAAGAGTATTGAAATTACTATGTGTATAAAATAAAACTAATTGTGTCTACTCAAGCAATGTTTTATTTATTTTGAACGGAATAATTTTTGTCACATAATATTTTTCAATACTGACCCTAACTCGCGTTACTTTCCACCCCAACTTATTACCAAGTTAGTAATATTTTAGATAACACTTATAAACGAGATGTTGTTTACGAAATTGGTTTCAAACGACTTTTTTGTGTGCACTGCATTTTACTATAAGTTAGAACTATCCAAAAATATATACCTATAGACTAGGGAGGAGAAAAGTATTATTTAGAGGAAATGTTACTACATCATCGTGGATAGAGAGGGAAACCATTTAGTAAAAAAACTTCTCAGTACACCGAGCTGGAATTCAAAATCCGATATGCGTTTCAACAGCAATCCAGTATCTTTCGATAGTGGAGTCTTGGACCAGTTTTATTCGAACTTTTTTGTTCGCGTAGCCCCAGATATAATTTCTCTTAAACCTCGTACCCACAAAGCTGTTGATGCATGATGCAAATTATACATATTCTATAATTTACATCTAAAATAAAACCAGCGCTCCCAGATCGTATGCCCTTACGTCCGGGTCTTTGGTGGCGAGATCCTAATCTTGCCGGGTTATTAAATGTTTATCATGAAACAATATATATATATATATATATATATATAGTGTTTATCA
>CABFWB010000043.1:363655-378785 GCA_902151455.1 Timema bartmani
TATATATATATATATATATTCAATGTTTATCATGAAACTGTATATATATATATATATATATTTTACGTACCTTCTAATATGTATTCGCATGCCCTGGTTGGTAATACCCTCCATTAATCAGGACATGAATAAAGGCGTAAGTTTCGTACAGTTTGGTGACGGCTAGGTTGGAGTTTGAGTCCTGGTTAAGTGTAATAAATATGTCTTTTTTCCTAAACTATGTTCAAATCTTTCTACATTAGATAGGTGAATATATGAGTGAGTGAGTGAGGGAATAAAGGTTAACATATTTTTATATTCAATTAAAGGATTTATAAGAAATTTATAAATGAAATGGTATGTGATTTTATGAGAGACTAGCAGAAAAACCTGCTTTGCTTGAGTTAACTACAAATTCCATTTTGTGGCTACCCCGGGAAACGCTCTCCTTTGCTTCAAACAGATAATAAAAAAAACAGTTTTATTTCTTCCAGCCTATCTTTTAGTAAATTAAAAAAACTAATCACAAATTTAGAATTCCGGCTTCGAGGTGTACATGTTTGTGCACAGGGGCTAACAATAAAAAAAAAAACTAAGCTCTCTGCGTGCGGTAGATATCACGCAATGCTTATAACAAACAGACAGATACAAAAACTCTTCATTTTATTATTTTATTAATAAAGATAGTAAATGAATGGGGGAAGGGGGAGACAAGGCATATTTTTTTAAACACACACAGACACCCTTATAATTAGAATTAATGAACATTTTTGTTAGGATAAAAGAAATAAATTCGATAGGAATTTCAATTACTGGGTGGATTTTGCTTACATTTGTAAGAGGACGTCTGTCTCAAGCTATACAACATATTTCTGAGATATAAATTAACTAAAAACAAATTAGAGGTTGTGCGTACTAATTTTGTCATTGAGACTGGGAAAAAAAGCTTAAAAATCCTAGAAAAAAATAACAATATGATGTTTATAAGACTGTAAAATTGCTTTTGTTTATTTTAAGGCCTTTTTTGTTATCTAAACTGTACCTGCAGAATATTTTATAAGTTTTATTATAGTGGTTTGTGCTATAAACAAGCTATTTTTAAAATACTTTTAGAAATAGCTCCACCTCTATCATATTACAAATTATTTTCTTGAGTCAAATATATTTTATTTATTCATATTAATAAAAAAAATTGTAGTATAATAAATGAATACAATTTATTACTTTTTTATTTTTTTATTTTTTTCACTAGTTTTTAATTTTTTGTTATATATGTCTATGCTCATTAGTTCAAACTTAATTAACCAAGTCCTTACTCTCAAACTAAATTTTATTTAGTCTCGATTCCCTGTGCTTACTTGAGCTACAAGCTCTGAAGAAAGCCAGAAGAGATAATAGCTATTACAAATGAAAATAATAAACATTTCGTTGTGATAATAGTAAGAGTAAATTTAGAGTGTATTAAAATAAAAGTTGTTTAATAAAGATACGAATATTTTAAAGCCACGATAAACAAGCTAGGAACAAACATTAAATTTAATAAAGTTTATAAACACCTACATCATAAAATATTTCCTAGGAAAATAATGAACTAGTATACCATTTGGTTTGGATTTAATTTGGTGTATTTAACGATAACTTTTTCAACCAATGGAAAATATAAGCATATAATTTACAAACTAACTCAATTTTAGGACTGATAAAACATCCAGTTCCCCGTCCGTTTATTTAGCATTGAGAAAGGTGATGCCTCATATTCATAAACGATTACTTTTTCGGACATGCCTGAAATCAAGCCGGGGACCATCAACTCAATTGGCAGATGTTACCAACTTAGTTAAGGTTTCGAACTATTTGTACTTTTAACTATTTAATCAAAACAATATAATGTTAGCTAATTCTAATTCTAAATAAGTTTTTGTGGCTTAGCTCATTACTGCATTATTTCTTCACCATATCTTACTACCTGTCCGGTATAAACGCATATAATAAAATCATTTTTCAAGTTATAAATAAAGTAAAATTTTAATAAAATGTACCCACATCAGCTGTATTAAAGAATAAATTGAAACCATTTCGAAAGAATAAACCTTGGTTTATCTGACCAAGATTCAAACCAGACCAGACATTACCATCAGCGGAAAAAAGAATAGACAAGCCTTATGTTTAGGGCAGAGACTACAGATGACATTTGAATGACAACAGCTCTTTACCTGCTTTAAAATACCTTTCATAAAATAATGATTTAAAGTATAGGGTGAGCTGTTGTCAGCTTCATGGTCTCGTCTTGGTACACGTGCCTATAACCATGAGGATTTCAGCTTATAATGTTTATTAAAAACATATTTTATCATCTAAGCATACATTAATTAATACGATTTTTTATTTCCTCTTTAGTATACAATTAGTATTACCCCCGCCCCCTCCCACCTATCGTGTGTATGTCAACACGGAATGTACCGGTGAACGCTTCGCTGGAAACTTACTGCTTGTTAGCTCACAGACCCATAAAGCGTAAAACAGGGAACAAGCGGAATAAAATGAATATGGACTCAGTTCAGGTGGCCTAGAGCTGGGTTTGTACCTAGGGGAATAAGATACCCCTTCAAACAAACCAGAGTAATGTTAGGTTATCTCTGACCAGAGTCGAGTCCTTGTCCTACAGTCAACAGTCAGTGAGTGATACTCTCTTCAGAGATGAATCAAGAAACCGAGGAAAATTAGTCCGAATGCTGCGTTCACTTGGACCTAAATTTATTCGACTATCAAAATTTTGCCGCACAGTGTTAACATTATTATTATTATTATTATTATTATTATTATTATTATTATTATTATTATTATTATTATAATTATTATTATTATTATTATTATTATTATTTAGCACCGCGTCTTACTATCCGTTCGGGTTATACGCTTAAGTACTAATTACCCTAATGGATTAGAAATTGAGAAGGTTAAATTTAGAGGAAGTGAACCCGCATTTACGTGGAGGGATAGTGGAAAACCATTTAGGAAAAACCACCCCCAGTTCACCCGACCGAGATTCGAACCTCGATCTCCCCGTCGAGCTAAACACGACTAGCGCGTTAGCCAACTACGCCACCGAGGCGGGTCACAGTGTTAACAAATGTATAGTAAAAATAAGCTATAAAGTAGTGATTCAATGATTTCTAATCATTACAGTTCACGAGCTACAAAGGGTAAAAATTGTTAATATTATAAATATTTCATTATGTACACCTCATATGAATGTAAAGCTATACAAAGTTTCAGCTTCATATATTAATTACTTCAGCTTAACAGTGGTACGCAAAAAACATAAAATAGCAATTTTGACCACTTATAACCAGTGAACTATAATGATTTGAAACCAGTGAATAATAATTAGTTTATAATTACACACTTGTTAAAATTGTGCAGTAAAAGAGTTGATGGTTGAATGACCTTAACTGTTCTCTAAGGAACTTTGAACCAGAAAGTCGAACATAAATATTTATCGGTTCTAATGTTTGTTTACGTGATTCAGTGACCATTTTAAAGTTCCAGATCTGGTTCTGTTTGGAGAAAAATAAAAGTTAGAGCTCTTTTTGTTTCTGGTTCTTTTAATTTACTATTTAATATCCATAGCACTATTATAAGACTCGCTGTTAATAGATGGCTACACTAAAAATTATTTACAACAATTAAAAGTTATCTTTAAGAAAGAAAAGTACAAAGGTATACATCCCACCTTGAAGAAAAATCTTGGGGAAAAATAAAAATAAAGTATTTCTAAATAATAAAAGAGAAAAGGGCATAAAATGCCATTTAAAAAAAATTACTTAAGAACCAATAATAAACCAGATGTATAATGATTCTTATTCCTGTTTTTAATTACCAGGAAATTTATTTTTAGGGTTCCTGCAGCGGTTCTGGTTGCTTAAAAATAACTTAGTTTCAGATATCGATGTTGGTTTCTGTACCCTTTTGACTAAATAAATTATATTTTCAGTCTTTGATACAAAACAGTTGGGATAAGGAAGTGTATTTCCTTTAGAATGTTAGAGAAATTTCATTCTTATTTATTATAACATATACAAGTCTTCTTTAAATAGGTTTGAAAGAGAATTATAAGTCTACCTTAGATGCATAGACTTAAACTGCACTATCACTAGTGTTAGATGTGATGCGCTATGCCTAGCTGGTGAAGCCCCTTGTTGTGTATTTTGTGAGGTGAGATGGTGATGATGAATTCTCTTCTTGTTGGGTTCCACTTTATAATGTTGTTTTGTGAAGGTAGGGGACTCTCGGAGGTTGGAGTTTTGTTGTGTTCCGGCTTATTAATGTTAGTAAGTGCCGGCTTCTTACTGTCTATATATGAGAGCTTGCTTTTTATCAATTCAATATTATGTATTAATTATATTTATATACCTAGCCCAGTACGGTAGCACAATGATTGTTTATTTATACTCGTACCGTTTTTATTTTTGAAAATAGAGAGATTAATTTGATGTGGACTGTCCATATTTAGTGCCATGGAACGACTGTTAAATGATATAATTTTGTGATCATTCGATCGCAGACCATTCCCATATAGTGCTGTGGGATGACTGTTATAGAAGCCTTCTTTTTACGTATTTCTTTCGAAGGAAATTGTTCCAGAACCATCCACGTTTTTGTTTTTTTAAGTTACACCATGGTCTACCCTTCGAGAAGTGAAAGAATGAGATGGAGAAAAAAAGAGAGAGAAAACATGTCTTTCAGCCATGTTTCACAAGTGTTCGTAATAGGGGTGGAGTAACTGCGAACGATGAAATTTAGTTGACAACAATACAAAATAAATATCTTTAGTCACCCAATTGTGAGAAGATTTTCTAGCACATATGAATGCTGTGAGTTTTATAACTTGAAAATATTCATTAATTTAAATTATATGAAGGGTGGAAAAAATTTGGATTAGAATTATTACCATTTGAAATTCTATTTCATTACAGGTGTTAGATGTTAGAGGGTGACCTGGTGGTAAGGTGTCAGACTTCTGTGCTGGGAGTCCGGGGTTCAATCCTTGATCCCGGCACATATCTATCTGATTGACAAACCCTTCCTTCACCTCTGACATGACGTATATTAATCACAACTTGTGAATGTGTGGAATCCCAGGCCTCCACCGTGGTTCGGATCCCACGTTAAACTGTAGGTCCTCCATTTCATCTCACAATCACCCTACCATTACACATTAGCGTAAGTTCGTATAACCCGAATGGGTAGTAAGACGCGGTGCTAATAATAATAATAATAATAATAATAATAATAATAATAATAATAATAATAATAATAATAATAATAATAATAATAATAATAGTAATAATAATAATAATAATAATAATAATAATAATAATAATAATAATAATAATAATAATAATAATAATAATAGATGTTAGAGTAATATTTCATTTGGGTACACTTGAGCTAGAATCCCTTTCGGGTGCAAATGTTGCATTTAAAAAAACCACACTGTGGTACGTTATATTTCCTCCAAGATATCCTCCTCATCCTTATAGCATAGGCCTATTAAATGAAAATTAAGTAAATTAAAAACGTAGATGGTAGAAATTATGTTGATGTGCCTCAAAAACAAATTACCGTCACCAAAGGGCATACAGATAATGACGTCAGTCTCATCGAGTTTGGTTTGTTGGTGAAGGGTTGTACTTGGCTTTAATCTCAAAAATAATTTTTCCTAAATGGTTTCGCTTACATCTCCATAAAATTGAGTAAACACTTCCTTTACATCATGCCTTACGCATCCCCACCCAATAAGTGTAAATATTCTGTTATACTGGATGGGTAGTAAGACTAAGTGCATACAAAAATAATAAATCATGATTTTATAAGATTTTTCTACACTAAAAAATAAATACTAATAAAATATAATCCTTTCAAAAGAGTTTAATTTTATTTATTTTTTAGTTAATGTAGTAACTTGCAAAAAAATTAGAATGCGTCCAAAAGTAATTTTTTAATAATAAAATTAAAGAGTTTTAGTCAAATAAATCAAGATACGTATTTTTTGTCTAGACTTTAGCTTACAAAAAAAATATTTAAAGTAGATTTTTCCTATTTTTTTTATAATTTGTGGCTATTTGAGGTATTAAATGAGCACTTTCTGAACCAACTTATATCAGCACATGACTTATAAACTAGTCTATATATAGAACAAACACAACATCCAGCCCCCAGCCGTTTATTCATCAATGTGAAAGAAGAAACTCGCATTCTACCAATGATACATATTTCGGCCATGTTAAGAATCTAACTGTAATGGAGCTAAGGCGTTGGACCGTAAAGTAAAAATAAATAAAAGCGTTGGAGTAGGGAATAAAAAGGAGGGGAGGGTTATCAATCATTTGAAAAAACTGTTTGATAAATTACCTTTTGTTGGACGATTCAATCCTCCGAAAAGTGTCTTCCAAAGAAACAATTCCTTTATAATTATTTACCAAGAAAATCTATAAATCCTGCCTTAAGTTAGACACACAAATTTTTCTCTATGGAACCTTTATAGTCATTACATATTTAGTAAAGTAACACAACTTACCACAAAATACTTAACTTTCATAAAGTGCCTCATAAATGAAACAACCGAACAGGATAAAGAGGACTGATAATTAACTTCCTTCTAACAAAAGCGTTAGCGCTTGACTCACGATTCCTGATATTTATCGCCTTCACTGCTCTTCCATTTCCCCCCACACTGTCAACATTTCCCTCGCTATACTTGTTCTCTTTATCTTCTTGCTTCCCTTAAAATACCCATTCATTCTTTTAATACCGTCCTTTCCTCTAAACTCGAGCCTTAATGGATTAGTTTGGTTGGGAAGCATGGAGTGTTGTGGTATTAGTGAGTTTATTATCTCGGCATGAATTACGTTTTCCGGTGGGTCGATAGATAAACCTCATCCTTACGTTTGTCTGGCCAGTAGAAGAAAATAGTTTTAACTCTTTCTGGTTCCAATATATCCTTGCCCTACCTCTTTTTGATTCCTATATTAACCTTTCCCTACCTCGATCTGGTACCTATATAAACATTGATCTACCTTTGTCTGGTTCCTATATGAACCTTGCCCAAACTCTAGTTTGATTCCTATATTAACCTTTCTCTACCTCTGTTTGGTTCGTATATGAACCTTGCCCTAGCTTTGGTTGGTTCCTATATGAACCTTGCCCTACCTATGTATGGTTCCAATATGAACCTTGCCCTACCTCTTTTTGATTCCTATATGAACAGTGCCCTAACTTTTTTTGGTTCCTAAATGAAACTTGCTCTAAGTCTGTTGGATTCCTATATGAACCTTTCCCTACCTCAGTCTGGTACCTATATTAACATTGACCTACCTTTGTTTGGTTCCTATGTGAACATTGACCTACCTTTGTTTGGTTCCTATATGAACCTTTCCCTACCATCGGTCTGGTACCTATTTGAACATTGACCTACCTTTGTTTGGTTCCTATATGAACCTTTCCCTACCTCGGTCTGGTATATATATGAACATTGACCTACATTTGTTTGGTTCCTATATGAACCTTTCCCTACCTCGGTCTGATACCTATATGAACATTGACCTACCTTTGTTTAAGTTCCTATATGAGCCCTTGTTATACCTTTGTCTAATCCTCAGATTAATCTAAACAGAGTTGATTCACTTTCTAGTTTTCAGAATTATCTGCCTTTTTCAGATATCATACCAAAAATTATGCATTCCCCAAATCTTTTATATGCAATGCTATGCACTGTACCAAAATATACTATCATTTTCACTGTTCACTACTAAACTATTAGCACAAGACTTATTAAATACAAATATTTGTATTCACAAATATGTATAAACTAGAGATAAAATTAGCATTTTATACGGGGTTAGGCTATTATACTATGAATCTCGAAAATTACTTCTACCATAAATAAAAATTCCACTAACTTTTTTTTAAATGTCCCTGACTTGGTCCTGAATTTTCGCTGTCCCATTCAATTCTCTGACTTTCCCCATATTTTGCCTGTTTTACAAGTATGATCAACCCTACTAGTTCTTCTGTTTGATCTTTATATTAACCTAGGACATTCACCCCTATCTGGTCACCAAATGGACCGATTACTAACTGTGTGACCAAGATTTAGCTTATGAAGTTTCCTACCTTTGTTTGGAATCTAAATGAACATTATTTAGTCACTAGACGAACCTGGCACTAGTTCTTTGTGGTTATCTAAAATAACTTAGATTAACAACTATCTGGCCATTATATTAACGAGGTCTTACCTTTCTCTGATCACTAGATAAACATAACATTACATCAATCATAGACTTAGATTTACCTGTGCCTGATACTTAGATGACACAGCCATTATCCTATAATAGAACTGTTCGTGATGATAAAATCAATATATAATCTAAAAATACACTTGTATCTATACCATTATGTTTTTCAAAGTACAAAACACCAGTAGGAAAGAGAAAGTCACAACATAATGTCATAATATTATCATGTTTGTCAACACAAAAAGTCTCTAGAGATAAAAAAAGACACGACGCGCTGCCATATTATTATGTTCTTCAGAGCAAAAATGTTATCATAAAGATACGACGCACTATCATAATATCATGTTATCCAAAATAAAAACTATTAGAGGGAAAGAGAAAGACACAAATCACTGCCCTTTTACAATATTCTTGGAAATAAAAAGGTTAGAAAGGTAAAGATAAAAACGAGGCTCCGCCAGATTTTTATGTTATTTAGAGATTGACGGCTAACGGCGAAAAGGAAGACAGGACACATTGCCGTATTGAGTAATGTAAGATAGGATACAATGTCATTATTATTATTATTATTATTATTATTATTGTTGTTATTAGGTAGGTGTTATGTCTTACGATAGGGCCATTCTCATTGTCAGTGAACCTAGACCGCCAATGTACCCTGTCCTCTGCCTCCTCCTTGAGCTACCAGAATTTTCTTCTTTCCTTAAAGTCATTTAATAATTTAATCCTCCTTCTTCCTAACCTCCTCTTTCCTTCCATAACGTCGTACAGAAGACAGTTCCTCCAAAGGATGTGTTTCCGATCCAATTTTCTTTGTAACAAAGAATCACATCTAAAATGGTATTCAATATTAGTATATTGATTAAAGAATAAATACTAGAGAGGCAAAGGAAGACAGGAAACACTTTCACATTATTACTATCGAAACACAGTGGTTTAATAAATAAATGAAGACAAGACATATTGTCATATTATTATGTCCTTTAAAGCATGAAGGATAAAGAGTAAAAGCAATACAGGATACACAGTCACAATGTGATAAAAACACACACATCAAGTTTAAAGGAATAAGGAATGACAGGACAGGCGACCATATTAATTTGTTATTTAAAGAACGAAAGTTAATGTGGTAGAGTAAAACAGGACAACGTGTCTATTATTATGATCTTTAAAGAATGAAGACTAAGAATAAAATGAAAACATTACAAACTGTCATATTATTATGATGAAAAACACAGAGGTTAAGGAAATAAAAAAGACAGTACTATTATGTTATTTGAAGAATAAAGGATAAAGACTTAGATGAAAATATGTGCCATTTTTGGTATTTAAATAATGAAGAGTAAAGAAGTAAAGCAAGACAGGACAAACTGCCACATTATTATGATCGTCAAAGAACGAAGGCTAGAGGGATAGAGTAAGACAGGACACAGGCCCACATTATTATGATCGTCAAAGAGCGAAGACTAAAGGGGTAAAGTGAGATAGGACACACGACAACATTATTATGATCGTCAAAGAACGAAGACTAAAGGGGTAAAGTAAGACAGGACACGTGGCAACATTATTATAATCGTCAATGAATGAAGAATAAAGGGGTAAAGTAAAATAGGACACAAGGCCACATCATTATGATCGTCAAAGAACGAATACTAGAGGTGTAAAGGAAGACAGGACACACAGTCACATTATTATGATCGTCAAAGAACGAAGACTAGAGGGATAGAGTAAGACAGGACACGCAGCAACATTATTATGATTGTCAAAGAACGAAGACTAGAGGTGTAAAGTAAGACAGAACACACAGTCATAGTATTATGTCCAGCAGAGCATGGAGGCTCAATGGGCAAGGGAAGACACAATACACCATCATATTATATCTCTCATAGTGAGATTTCTGTTTTCCCTACGTATTTTAGAGCAGAGAATGTATAAGTTAAAACAGCCCTGTAGAAGTTTCGACATTAAAAGTAACGCTGCACGTTGATTAAACTCTGAGATATCCTACCCAGTCTCTTGTAAGTGACGAAACTTCTCCTTGCCAAGTACCAACTGCATGCCGTAAGAGACAATGTCTTGGGATGGTTCTCTTCTAGAATAAAGGTCGTCGTGACAAGGTTCCATGTTGTGCATGAGTATCTTACTCATGGGCTTTAATAAAAGAGGGTCCTGTTACAGTTAAATTTTACCAGAAAAGGGCTTAGGCTCCTATATAAAATACACTTTTTTTCATCTAAAATTAATTGCAATCTACTATTTAAATAGTGTTATTTTCTAGATATTAATAATATCTATCAAAAATGAAAAAAGTGCAGATAGCATGACCTAAAATATGAGTATATTGAAGTAGCTTTAGTCAACTATTTAGCTATCAGATAAATCCTTTTCTATGAAAAATGGATTATACACGGTGCGTTTTTTTTACACGCTCCCGATAATACGAAATTAGTTTAATGAAGTGTTACAGGTAATTTATACATTTTTAAGCCTTTAAAAAAATCCTATGCCACATTATTAAAGACGGAAAATGTTTTCCTGAATGGTTTCCTGCTCTCTTTTCACGCAAATGCGGGTAGATTACCTCTTAAATTCCATCTTTCTCATCCCTACCTAGCTAGAGTAATTTTCGTACATCCGTATATTCTGAGCCGAAAGTAAACCACGGTGACAAAACAAAAAGTTTCTCACATAGTAAATAATGAATGTAGGCTATTGAACAAAGATCTACATTTCAATTGAAACTTAGTTAATATTATAATGTCAAGCCATCCAACTCCAAATTCACGGCCTATTAAACAGTTGGTGAAATCCAGCTCTCCTACAGTCCAACTCTTGTACTCAATATATTTTAAATAAAATGTATTTATATAAAATGTCTAAGAAACTGGCAAAAGTTATATATCAGTGTCATTGTAAAGAATTATATTGTGTGTCAAGCCCTACGTTAAATACGTTTAAACCCGCATCGGTGGGCACACGATATGAATGTCGAACTTATTTAGTCTGGTTTACCAGTTATGTATAGCTAAGGGTTCGAATATTAGTTAAGTGTACACAGGAATGGTTAAAAAAATATATTTTCTACATAAAAGCGTATGAACCGATCTGTCTACGTAAAAAGGTCACCCTCAGTACACCAGTATTTTAGTCCCTGACCCCCCCCCCACCACTCCCCCCGCAGCAGGTAAAAACCACTTAAATATGCTCAGTAGGATTTTAGCTTTGATCAGAATTGGTGTGTTAGCAAGAAACAATCCAAGTTCACCTAGTATGGTTTTCTGGTAACGGGGAAATCGATGTTTGAATCCTAACCGTATGGAGTGAGGGTAGTTTTCCCCCCTATAACCACGTAGATGGGGTGTACTTATTAAGTTTAATCATACTATTCCTTAATCATAGTACAAATAAATGTGCATATCCCATTTATATATAAATAAATGGTAAGGCGCACCACACAGATTTTTTCTCGCTTTTATCTTAAAAATATAGACATTTATTAAAAGCTCGTGATATTTGTGAAACGAAATAATAAGTCCATACATTGTTGTAGAAACACTAGACCAAAGATAATAATTAAAACAATATACACTGTTACTTACTTTATTGCTTTAAGAATTAGGTACATTGTTAAAGAAAAATTGAGTAAATATAAATATCTTTCTCCGCCTCAGAAATCAATATTTACCAATTTTACTGGTCAAAATTTTTAAATTAGGAAATTAATAGCAATGCGTTGACCTGAAGACGTGCATTCCCTAGTAAAATGTCGACAAGTTTAAATAGAGGTCAACATTTTAATACGAAGTTTTGACCCTTGTGTACCCAATAGCGAAATTTTTTATTGGTCCAAATATACAAATGAGGATTTCAATCCTTTAAAAATAAAATTCTAAATTTAAAACCGTGAGTCAAAAAATGTTTTACGTAAGTAGGACGAGTTTTGAGTAAATATATCTCCATTTTTAGACACTGGAGCTAGAAAGTCAGTGCGGAGTTCCGTACAATTTATTTTTGTTTCAAGGGGTCATGAAACGTTGACATTTATCAAGATCTCAAGTTCGATTCTGTTGACGCTCACAATAAGTCTTTCTCCGAGGTGTCGAGGGAAATGGAAAAACGGTTCATGGTAAAAAAAAACTAATCCCCACACCCCTGATAAAGAAAGTTTCAATAAAATATTTATTGATATAAGACAAGAGAAGACTCTATGGTCCAAAAAGTTCGGACAGAACTTTGGACGACTCAACTTTTGCAAGTGCTTGGCGTTTACATCCTAATCAACAAGCCTAGCAAGTTTAGTAAATATAATTATTTCAAAGCATAATTTTTACTAATTATATTTGGAGTATATTTGCTTATGACATTGAGAGACCTTCTCCATGTTGTTTTTGGTACTAGTAGGCTTATTAGTTGGTCATATGAGGTGGAATCGAAAGAATTGCTAGGAATCATCTCAAATAACTTTTAAGTTTGCATTTGACAAAAAACTCAGTTTTTCATATATGTTGCTATTTTATGTCACATTAATTAGAAAATAAATGTTTAGAATATAACAGGAATTTTAACCTAAATATTTAATATGTGGTTGATCACGATCATACGAACGTTGAAATGATCATTACGTAATTGAGTACTTTTAATAATAGGCATACACATTTTCACAAATAAGGGTGGGGAGATTGGAAGGTTATAAACAAATATTTCTGGTCCTTTTGAGCCCGTTTGTGATGGTCTTTGGTAAAGTGGTTTGGTATGTTACTAAATTCTATCATCATTAATATTAGCCTGGGTGAATGGGTTGTTTGTGAGAGAATCACTAATTAAATTTTATAGAAATGAGGTGGAAAGGGAAGGGGCGTTATTGACATGTCATCACTACCTTGGCACAAATTACCGCTTCGTTGCCAATGATAAAACACATGTTCGTTTCATGTCCCTAATCACTATCCGTTCAAGGATTGTTAAGTGATAAATGAGAGAAGGTGCTTATGAGAGAACTATATATATTTATGAGAGTAATATGAAACAATGTACTGTACATCAAACAATCACGCAACACTCACCGAAAGTAGTTTATTTCCATTTGAAAATAAGTCTCCTCCAATTTAAACCGGTAATTGACAAGTGAGTGCTACACTGCAGCGCTAATTGTGACGCTGCGCTGTTAGTGGGACAGTGACGTCATCTCTGGACTAAAGTCATCTGACCAAGGACACAAATTACATAAGGTTCCCTTCCCCGAAGGTCATGTTCTATTCACGCTATTAGCCGAGAGAATGTTGAAATAAGAAATTAATGAATACCTACAGACAGCAGTTCAATAGCTACAGCCAGAGTTGAGAGTTTGTTTGACTGTCCTTCTCTTTATCGAAAGGCCAGAGTTTGATTTCCAAATTGTGTATTAGGCTGCTTATTAAATGGTACTAGCCACTTGTGTGTGTGTGTGTTTGTGTGTTTGTGAGGAAGGGAGGGAGAGAGGAGTTATAATATACCTCAAGTATAATCTTACAGTAGATAGTGAAAATATTCATTCCTTTTATAAGACTCAACTCACTAATTAGTTTCATTCCATGAAAAGTTTTTGTTCTCCGTTATCATTTGGATGTAGCAAAAACAATATTTTATTCGAAATGTTAACAAGGCTAGTAGGTATAAAAACAGTAGATTTTGAAGAATTAATCTTGTGAGTGAATATAAATATAAATTTATTTAATATTTGGCTATTGGCATGTAAAATGAATTGTAAAATTAGAAAGAAAGAAAAAAATAAGGATTAATTAAGTTTTTATAAGTATATGTGAATATTCTATTTATGTGGGGTTTCATTAAATTTAGGTGTCACTTGGACCCTATGATCATCGTCTTTCTACACCAATTATAATAATGTTAGTTATATAATTCCATCTAAATGAACTACGAGTAGAATTTTAATATTAAAACAAATATAATTTACTAAAATATCCTAATTTAGATTATTTATTTAGTAGTTTATGGATCAGCCTCGGTGATGTTGTGGTAAGGTGCTCGCCTCAGGACCCAATGCTCAAGGGTTCAAACCCAGCCGTGGTCGACGGATTTTTCTTGAGCAATAAAAATTCGTAGCACAACTTCCTTTGGAGGGAAGGTAAAGTCGTCAGTTCAAAGTCGATTGTGGCATGTAAAAGAACCATGGAAGGCGTGTGAAAAGACCTTTCCAGGCAAAAATAGTAGGCCCCTTCGCTATCACTTATAGAAACTATCATGGGCTGATATAGTCAGCCAACTACAACGAGAAAGCAAATGATCTTGTCTTGGTTCTGCTCAGTAAATAAAACTATTTTATAAAATACTAGCGGACCCGACAGACGTTGTCCTGCCCGAACGTTGGCTTTTCGTTTGGGTGGCATAGTTGATTTCGATAATAAAACAAATACTATGTGATCATCACAATTACAAATTCACAATGAACTCCAATTAGTGAGTTACACAAATATTACAAATTCAGTGTTTGTCAAGACAACATACAAAATAAAACATCTATTCATTTTTGTAATTTAGCCCACAACTCCACAAATATAAGTTGTATCGAAAAAAGTTGCGAATCTTGCTTACAAATTTGTATGCTGGGTAAAGTTAATTTTATTTGATTGATCCCCCAAAATCCCCCCAAAAATCCCTAAAAAATAAATAAATCATATAACCCGATTGCAGTGCCACCTATCGGGTCCAATTGTGAATCTAAACCATCCACGGACCCACTCAAACACACACAAAATTTCATAAATATCGGTCCAGCCAACCTCCCCAAAAATCCCTAAAAAATCAAAAAAATCATAGAACCCGATTGCAGTGCCACCTATCGGGTCCAATTGTGA
>CABFWB010000043.1:379350-406357 GCA_902151455.1 Timema bartmani
CCGGGTCCAATTGTAAATCCAAACCATCCACGGACCCACTCAAACACACACAAAAAATTTCATCAAAATCGGTCCAGCCGTTTAGAAGGAGTTCAGTGACATACACACGTACAGAAGAATTATATATATTAAGATTGCATAAGAAAGAGTATTATTTCTATTTCGCCCATAAAATAAATGTTTTAAAAGTTAATATTGTTACTATTCCTAAATATTGTCACGTTAACTAAATAGCAGGCCCATCCTAGTTTACTTATGATATAAAGGTTGGGGTTGGATTCCAATCTGGGTGTACTAGGGGTGTTTTTTCCTAAAATAGTTTCCTACATGCTTCCTTTATATATATTAGGATACACTTATCTAAATTCTAATCAAGTCATCCCTATTCCATTAGATTGAGTGCGAATATGTGTTTAGCCTGAACTATTAGTGAGATGTGGTGGGGGAAAAAAAGACGTGAATATCAGCCGAATAGTTGAGCAAGCTGACAAAAATATTTTAACCAACAAATATAATTTATTGAATACAACACAACCCATTTGCGATGTCTACATTTTAATATTTATCATAGTAATTTCCACAATTCTCTCATAATAACGTTATTTATTTAGGGTAGAAAAAAATACATAGCACTGTAACGCTAATGTTGTATTTTAGATTTACAGTATCTTACAGTTCATGTTCTGTTGTCGATATAAAATGTAGACTAGATTGTGTCATTATTGATTTTATTACTATATAACGTGTAGCCTAGCAATGATATAGTTTTATGATTGATATATTATTTAGTTGTATTACGTATAACCTATTTACCTCTGATGTGGAGTAACATGATACAAGTCTTTAGCCACTCAAGTCCTTGAAAGTTACACTTCCCTACCGTATTATAAAATTCAGGCACTTCAAAGTAGTTATCACATCAATAGATGTGGAATAGACCGTATTTAATACTGGTCGTCATATACATGTCCCACAGCAAATAAGTAATTGAAGTGGTGTGAAATTGGGAATATCCTATGCAATAGTAGTAGAGGGAAATAACTGGAATACACATATTCATATTGTTTTTTAAGAGCGTAAATAACTATTTACTTATAAGGGACGTCAAAGTCATTTGAAAACTGTATTCTTTTGCACAACTTGAAGATCTCAAACTGAATTTAGAACTAAATGTGGTCCAAGTATTGTATTGGTCCATGATGTACGCATATTTACGTTATTTAGGTAGAGATAGGAAAGATACCATTTAGAGAAAAATTCCCCTCTGTTAAGTGGAGTAAGAGTAGAAAATAATTTAGGAAAAAATATCCTCAATACACCTCACCAAGATTAAAGTCCCAATATCCTTATCCACGGTAAATAATTTTATTGACTCCACTGGTATTCGAACCAAGGTATCTCAAAATGGGACTACGAGAAGCTAAACTATACCTGAAATCAGTAATGTACCTTACGAAGATATGGACTTGGACTTTAACTAAGATTCCTTCCTAAAATTATATCAAGACTACTTCAATTTCCAGACATTGTAAAACGGAACTAACGCTAACTTCTCACCACTGAGCCATACCGTTTTAAAATCACACGTACCCAGCCAGCCGGCGGAAAGATACTCTCAAGAATGTTATGAAAACATGTCCTATAACGTTCGAGAAGCAATCCCTGTCTCTACTAAAGCCTTCTACCTCATATGTCACGATCGATCTGCTACAATCCTTCCATCAGTGAAGTAATCAAGATGGCATCATAAATGGTTTGTTAGCGACTTGCACTCGTACAGTGTGTTGATCGACGTGCAGGGGTTAATGATAGAGGAAGAATTATTCTATTTCATGGAGGTAGCCGTATCAAATTTTCATCCGTTCGAAGAAGTGAACTTTATGTTCCACCCTCCGTTTGAGATGGACTACCTTTCATCACGAAGTAAGAGGAATGTAGATTGAGTGATTACCCATCCTTATCGACTGTCTTATCAAAGCGGTGATAAGCCGTACTCCGAACAAAGTACGCTCATTGATTAGAATCTGGAGAGGGAGAAGATCATAAATATTAAAGAAGCAGAGAAGATAGCTTGGCTAGAAAGTATCATCGACAGCAGTGATGAGTACAACTTTTACGAGTTGAAAGATTTCGGTTGCCCTTCTCTGAGAAAGCTTGAAACCCAAAGTAAAGTTTGAAAATGTCCCAGTCATTCTGGTTCAGTACATACGCAAAATAAAATGTCCTTTTCCTCTATGAGGGTTTAAACGATTTAGGTCTGATGAGTAAAAGAAAAGTGTGTGAGTCGATAGAGAATGCTCTACAGAACGATAAAGGTTCGTTCAATCCTTCCTTTCTGTATATCATCGTTCTTTTTAACGAATACAAAAAGTTCATCAATCTCATCGTCAATAAGCCTACACAAAAGAAGAAGGAGGCTTCCACCAACGGAAAAGGAAGGAAACTACCACTATAGTACCTGTCAACGAGGAGGATAGCAAACCTAAACGTAAAATTGTGAAACGTATTATTGAAGGTCACCAATAATGTTTATTTTTGTGAAAAATTAAGTTAATCTAGGAAATATAACTTAATTAAAAAATAAAATAATAAATACAATTTTATGATTTTAAGGGGGCAGCCAAATGTAGCGTTGAGAGGCGTTGAGGACGCCCAAAAATCCCACGTTATTTAAAATGTCGTTTGTTATTTTAAAACGTTGTTCATGTGAAAATCAAGTTGGAAGATATCAATATATTCCTGTATAATTAAAAATCCTACTTTTAGGTCTTATGACTTCAATTATCGTTATAAAGAGATTAACTTAGCTAGTTTTTTTTTTAGGAAATTTCATGTAGGAATCTCAGTTACGATTTTAAGGAAAATAGTTAGAAACTTAGATTGAACTATCTTCAAACACTGTAAGGTTATATTTTTACTAGTCCATAGGAGACAAATGCAAAAAATTTAAGGAATGGTTTTAGTAGTAATGAGGTTTCGAAACATCGTTTTCAAAATAAAAATCATATTTGAACTATATTTCCATTCAATAAGGCAAAGCCCTTAAACGACACGATTTTAAATCCATCTCACAACTCATTAACGAGGATAATAGATACCAGATTTATCTGAACAAAATAACGAATCAAAGTGACCCGCTTCGGTAGCCACATGGTCCAAGGCGTCACTCTCGCAACTGACCCGACTGCCGATGACGGGTAGATCAAAGTTCAATCCCAGTCTGGTGTAGCCTACTGTGAGTTTTCTCACTCTCCTTTCGTGCAAATTTGGGTACATTTCCTTTAAATTCAACCTTCCTAATTTCTATCCCATTAGTGTAATTAGAGCATAGGTATATAGCCCAAACGGGTAGTAATACCTGGTCCTAAAAAAACCATAGAAGAGTTTTCTGTATTCTTAAATTTACAACATCAAAATCGGGATTAATTTAATCGATTCATAGTTTTAAAATAATGTTTTATTTGTTTTGTTTTTCAGTTTTGTCGCATTTATATAATTATGGTAAAAGGTTATCACTATACTCAATTCCACAGTTTTCTATAAGAAAACAACAGAGATATACATTATGTGACGTTTGGTTTGAGCTGTATTACCCAACTAATTGAGGTATTATCCGCTGGGTGAAACATGCTCTTCAGACATGTTGAAATGCCCGTCACTAAAGGGGACGCAAAATAAGGCCAATATTTTTTTGCAGTTTTTATAGGACAGTATTATTTAGGCCAAAATAAATTTAATATTTCTTTAGTAGAAAAATAAAGCTTAGTTTTCATCAAATGGTGGTATCAACAGTTGTTGAATATCAGTAATGAGAAATGCAGCATTAGATGACAAACGTTTTAGATTAAGAGAAAAAGTTGTCACAAAATTACAGGACATCCCTTAAAGCCATTCAAGAAGTGTTAATATCACCATGTGAATAAAATAAACATCTATAATTGTACTGAAGCGACATTTTATTTATTCTGGCCCAAAAACATGTTTTGATTTTTAAAAAAACCTCCAAAAATACTTATCTTTTCTCGCCTTTCCTGCATCACCACCTTAAGTGCAAGATGGAATCTCCCATCTTAAATTAAATGTATTCTCTAAAAGGAAGTACGGACTTTCCCTGTTAATTCTCTCCTCCGCTCCAAATAGTCAGCTGCATACCAATGTGTGTTTTATTTAAGGTCTGAACAGGGATCTCTGTACACGTTTGACCACAGCCTGCTTCTTCGTGAATCATACAGAGGCAAATTTAATCCGAAATTCAATTTTAGGTTGTTACCGTTGAGCGGATGAATAGGACCAGTGAGTGCTTCGAGCCGCGTGCTCTTGGCACAATTGTGTTTAAACACAAAGGGACCAAATTGTTGTGCTCTCTATATATTCCCAGTGGCTAAAATCACACACAAAGGCGAGACTTTGCAGTTTCGGATGTGGGTGATACTTCACATTACTGAAGGGTTATGTAAAGTACGGTTATGGTAGGAAGAAACTTACATAGAATAAAATAGTACTTTTTTTTAAGTCAAGATTGATATTATTTTATACATACTGATTTCTTAGCACCACGTTGTACTTCTTGTTTGAGCTATGTACACACGTTCTAGTTACGCTAATGTGTTAGGGATGAATAATGTTGACCAGCATTTGCCTGGGGGTAGAGTGGATAACCATTTAGGAAAAACTACCTTCAGTACACCCAACCGGGAATCAATCCCAGATATCCTCATCATCCATTGCAAACGTGGCGCCTAAGATTATTTGGCCACTAAAGGGGGCACATATTGATAGTATTAATGAAAAGTTACAGCTATGGATCACATGATTGAAGATTAATTTGGTAGATTTTAGTGACCATCATTTTTTTTTCCCCGTCTGAATCTGACTGAATTTTAGGAATATGTTGGTTGTTATTTTCTCTTTCCCTCCTACCTTCCCTCCTCAGCCTCCCTCGATACTTACTTGCCATCTGGGAAGTACTCATTTTAATTATACTAACAGGTTAGGGAAAAATTATGTTGAATTTTTTAAAATACACATGCATTTGCTTGTATGTATAGTGATAAACGATTTAAGAGAATACACCTTCAGTACATTCAACCAGGATTAGAACCACAACCTCCTCATCATTGTTATTATTATTAGCACCGCGTCTTACTACCCGTTCGGGTTATACGCACTTACGCTAATGTGTAATGGTAGGGTGATTGTGAGATGAAATGGAGGACCTACAGTTTAACGTGAGATCCGAACCACGGTGGAGGCCTGGCATTCCTCACATTCACAAGTTGTGATTGATACACGTCTTGTCAGAGGTGAAGGAAGGGTTTGGCAATCAGACAAATCTGTGCCAGGACCGAGGATTGAGCCCCGGACCCCCAGCACAGAAGTCTGACACCTTACCCCTAGACCGCCAGGCCACCTATTCATCATTGTTAAAGTGGTCTGGTGGAAACCGACGTCAGTCCGTTTGTTCACCCTTGTGAGTGGATCATGAATGATACATAGTTGATCTTAGGGGCAGTTTTAGAAGCTAATATCCCGCACTTAAGAGTATAAGAGAAATATATATTTTAGTGCCAAATCAACAAAATGCTAAGACTATTTATAACTAGTATTAAATAATAAATGTGTAACTACAAACTAAACAAAGTGTTTAACTTAAAATAGAATAAATAATTCCTATAGCACAGTTGTTTTTCAACCTGGGTTCGAGTGGAATATTTATTAAGGGCGTGTGAAAATAATTTAGTAATGAAAGCATTCTTTTCCCTCGAAGTTAACCTAATTTGAATATAATGTAAAAAAAACTATGTTCTTTGAAACAAGCAAAGGGCTCTTATTAACTACATGTTTTAAGTATTTACATTCAAATATTAATGTACCAATGTTTTCTCTAAATTTTAGAGCTCCAATATTCATTTGTGTAGCTAGTATCTAAATATCTAAATTAATTGTATTAAAAAAAAGTGTTTTAATGAAACTAGCACACTTCCCTTAGAATATATTATTCATATAAAAAAATCATTAGTACAACTAGGAAGAAATGCGTATAACCTGAACAGGTAGTAAGATGCGGCCCTAAAAAAAACTAGGGAGAAAAGTTTAGTTAGTTAACTAACTTATTTATGTTTTAAAATAAGTTCTTGGTGTGCTTAAGATAAGTGTTAATTAATGGTAAGATAATCAAACCAATTGTTCAAAACCACTGCTTTAAATTTTATAATTTATGCAATTTGATTTTCAGGTTCTACGTCAATTTTTCTATAAATGAAAAACCAAATAAAATATTGTTTTTACTAATATAATTCCAAGTAGCTATACTACGTCTATTCTACTGGTGATCTCTATTAATGGAAATGAATCATATTTGAACCTCAACCTCTCAGCCATCGGCCAACAAGATCATACGAGACTGAGGCATTTGTCACACACTTATAACAAGTGCGAACCAGTTCAATTTAATATGACCAAAACCAATGAGTAGCTTATGTAAATATATACATATAAATATTTTAAAACATTTTAAAAATATATATAAATATGTACTGTACATATATGCGTGTATTTATGTATAGTACATACGAGTTCAGCACCAACGGGTAGTATTACCCGTTACTTTATAATACTACTAGTAAATGTATATATATAGCTACCCGTAAAATATATATTTATATTACTACCCGTTACTATATATTACTACTAGTAAGTAATACGTGGTACTAATATATACATATTAGTACGCGTTGGGCCTAAGTAAGTAATACGTGGTGTCTATATATATAAATATTTATATTTATATTACTACCCGTTGGGGGTATATTCGCTAGTACTAATTACGCTATTGTGATCGAGATAAAAAATGTTAAATTTAAAGGAAGTGTACCTGCAATTGCGCGGAGAGAGAGAGAGAGAGAGAGCGGAAAACCAAATAGGAAAACCACGCTCAGTAAACCCAACCAAGATTCGAATCTCGATATCCTTGTCATCATCAATCAAGTATATTGCAAGAGTGACGCCTTAAACCAATTGACCTCCGAAGCGGGTCAAGAAAAGATATATTAATTTTAAATTTGCACGTACCAAGTTTGTCGCTCTAAAATCCACGTATTGAATAATACATATATAATACACCGCTCGTTTCCAATGTGACAAAGTTTCATGATAAAACTTTTCATTCATTTAATGATCAAAATTACTAAAAAAAACCATGTGTATATAGGATCTAAATGGCATTATATTCCTGCAAGTTTGAGCGGAAAGACTAAAAAAGAGGAAATGTTTCCCTTCAGATGTACTCTTGCATGAATGGTATCAAAGGAGGTAGAGGATTTACGGGTGACGGTGACCAATACAATGTTATGTATTATGATAAAGATGGAAGTTTTACAGGATGAGTTCCAAAGCACAGAAAATACAACAAAAAAATAGGAAGTTGCCCCCTTTTAGAAAAAAATAAATATGTCGGTGCTTTATTAATATATCTCAAAAAGAATATTTTTAAAATGATAGAAAACGGAGCTATTTTGTTGACATATTTTTTATTACAGTTCATTAAACTATGTATTAAAATGGTATAAAAAATGGAGAATTTGATATTATTCACATTTTTCCATGCAATGAAATAAGAATATATTAAAAAAAGATTGTTAGCTAAAAATAAAATTTTGAACTTATTGTTTAACCAGAAATGCAAAAATATTTACAGTAACCACATGGTTGTACTGAAATAAAAAAATGATAAATTATACTACAAGCTAGTTGTGTGTTGATTTGAAATCTAATGCCCCATTATTAACATGTGAAACGCTTCAGTGGTCACATGATCTAGGGCGTGACTCTCGCAATATACAGGGGTGCCGATAACGGGAAGGCCAGGACTAAAATATTAGTTGGGTGTACTGAGGGTGATGTATTTAGATGGTTTGCCACACTTCCTCCACGCTTATGATGTTACATTTCCTCAAAATTTCACCTTACTCATTCCTACAATATAGAAGGGAGTGGATTAATATATGATATACGAATACAACCCAAATGGGAAATTAGACTTGGGGAGGGAGGGGGAGAGAATGGTACAAATGGTGTATCTTAAAATATACATTTACTAAAAACTCGTAAGATTTTTGAAACTAAATAATAGGTGTATACATTGTTGTAGAAACACTATACCAAAGATCATAAATTAAATAATATATACTGTTACTTACTTACTCCATGGCATTCGGAACATTGTTACAGAAAAAGTGAGAAAATAGAAATATTTGTGTTCACCAAAGAGCATAAAAATCAAATTAATTTTCAAAGACCTGAACTAAAATGTCTATACGTATATTTGCTTATAGCTCAGAAACAGTTGGTTCCAGAAAAATATATTTCAAATAAAAGATTTTTATCTTTAATAGCACTACAACTTTACAATGATAGGTTATTTCATATCTCAAATATTTACGGAGACATGATTAAAATTGGAAAATATCACCCATGTAAGGAACCCCAAAAGTCATTTTCACGATAAAATTAAAGGGGCCATCTTGTTTATAATGATAAACAGTGTTTAGATATAAAATTTAATCAACATCGTTAGAGCGAATTTCGAGAATATCATTTTTTTTCTCTTTTTGCCCTTCTGTAAACTACCATTAAATTTAGGGTTAGAAATCTAATTTTAAAAAAACCCTTGAGAGGATCTTATGAAAACCCCAGATACCAAGTTTTAGACTAATCAGTAAAATAGTTTCAGCTTTAGCCCAAGGTGTAGAAATACAGGCGGACGGACAGACAGAAATGCGTCATTGTTAAAACCACTTTTTGTTTTGTTACAGGGGGTCATGAAACGTCAACATTCATTAAAATACAAAGTTCGATATTTTTTACGATCACAATACATCTCTCTCCAAGGTGTCAAGATAAAGTAACAAGCTCAAGGTCCAGTTTAAAAAATACTTTCCTTTTATTAAAATTCACCACGCAGAACGTCCCACTAAGTGTATTCGCATAAATACACTAAACAAGTAAGGATGGATAAGGCAGGTATAATTTATAAGAAGTGTATATGCAATTACGTAAAGAAATAGTATGAAACTGTTCAGGAATATCAGCCCATCTGACGATGATTCAAACACCAACCTTCCCATGGTAACGAAACAGAATAAATGAACATGAAATTCAGCCCAAGTGCTCACTGATGTGAGTCTCGAATAATCCTTGCAACTTTTAATCCATTGGTTTATCACGAAGATTACTCGATGGGACCAAGCTATTCCTCCTGTTATCAGTATCACATATTCAATCATCATCTTTTCGTAGCCCACTTCAGTGATCGAATGGTCTAGGGCGTCATTCTTATGTTAGAATTGTCTACTGATGACGGGGAGTTGGGGAGGTTTGAATCCTGGTTGGGTCTCGGAGGTTGTTTTTTTTTCTAAATGTTTTCCCACTCTCCTCCCACTAAAATGCGTGTAGATTACTTCTAAAATGTTTGCTTCTTCACCACTACGCCATTAGAGTATTCATATATGCTTTTAGCCTGAATAGTATGTTAGACGCGGTGATAAAAAATAAAATCTTTACGTAGGAGTCAGTCGACCCGAATATATTTCTAACGAATATTCACTCCTAGCTAGAATAATGGCACATGTTAATGACATGTGAATACAAATTACGCTCTACTGTTGAAATACGGTTCCAGTCATACGAGGCGGGAAATCTAACACGAAGGGGCTGGGAAAGACACATTGTTTGTACATCATCACTTTTTGCTGTTGTACTCATTTGCGGCTTTGCGCTGAGCCATACGTGTTTAATAAACAGGAAACTTTACCACAATTAAAACAAATCTAACGTACACAGAGTGCATGTTGAATACCTCCTGGCTGACATAAATAAATCGCTCCTCTTCCTCTAAACATTATTCCCCTCTCTCTCTCTCTCTCTCTCTCTCTTCATGTAATTCCCACATTCTCATTCCTCCTCTCCAGTTTTTCCTCGGGCTATTTTATTATTTTCCCATGCTTTTATAAGCCAACGGTATTTTCAAAGCGTTCAGAGTAAAAAACCAACACGAAGTAAAACATTTAATTACATTTTTTTGATAGAGTATATTCTTTAGTACAGGCATATTTAATTACAAGAAAATCACTCCCCAAACATTTCACATAATATACTGATAGATTGTCATGTGTTTGACTTTAACGGTTTAAGCTTATAAGATAGTAACTGTGCAAGAAAAAAATACATAATTATTTGTATAATATATTATTTTGTTTTAAAACATGAACAGAACGTTGAGAATATGTGTCGGATCAAGCTAATAGTAGGGTATAAGTGGAAACAAACACTAGAACGGATGAATTTAAATAAGGTAGTAGTGTTAGTAGGATATGAAAGTTGGTTGAGTAAGGTAGCTTGTAGGGTAGGAGAGCTGGTAAAAGGTAGGGCAGGATAGCTGGTAGGATAGGATATCTAGTGAAGTAATAGAGCTGGTAGGGCAAGATAGCTTGTGGGGTAGGTCATATGGTAGGGCAGGAGAGCTGGTGGGCTAGAATACCTAGTGAAGTAATAGAGCTGGTAGGACAAGATAACTTGTGGGCTAGATGATCTGGTAGGGCAGGAGAGCTGGTGGGCTAGAATACCTAGTAAAGTAATAGAGCTGGTGATCTGGCGGAGCAATACGTTTGTTGAATTAGTAGAGATGGTGAGATAAGATAATAATGTTAGAAGTGGGAAGAACTGGTGTGGAAGTAGAGCTTGTGGTGTAGGAAAATTTAATCTTTTATACTCAGTTTACAGTGAACTATTTTATGTATATTTCCATAAAAGTTTGAATGTTAAATTGGATTGAAATTTTGATCTAGTCTGAAAATATATCTGAGATATTAATACAGGAGAGGCTATAAAGCTTAATCCGAACTCAAACTTATTTAAAAATAAATATTTAAGTAAGCTAAATCATTTAAAAATAGTTTAAACTATTTTATTTAAAGTAAAAGCATGCAGGATAGTATATTAAACACGCACCATTGATCACACGGTCTGTGGCGTCAGCATTGAAATATTTAGGATTGCTGGTGACAGGCAGGTTTACGTTTGAATTTAGCTTGAACGTACCGGTTACCATACTATTTTTTTCTCTAACTTCCCCCTCCCTTATCTATAGTTTTGTGAATACATTTCCTCAAGCTATATTCCCCTTCCTCATATTCATATTAGAAGGTTAAATTTAAAAGAGAGAAACCAAACATAAAATATTTCCTTTCATTGTCAAAATGAATTAAATTGTGAAATGTATCACCTTTCTTAACTCTTATTCAGAATGGTACATAATATGTTTATACTGAAAATTATTGGTTTCCATGCACAGTAGATAAGATGTCCAGACAACTTTTCTGCCTCATCAGCTTGTATCGGTTCAATTGTCCCTACTTTTATAACCATCCTAGTTAATCTGAGAGATGAGACTGCTTCAAATGTTCTTCCGCTTAAAGCTGAGCGTCCACTAGGTCGGTGGGGCGGAGCGGCGCGGAGCAAAACGGCCCCCCAAACAAAACGCGTGTAAATGAATGGAGCCCCATTCATTAGGCCGGTAGAGCGGATAGGAGCGGAGAGGAGCCGCTCTGGAAAAGGTCTGGGACTTGTTGAGGTCGGAGCCGCGCCGCGTCGCTCCACAATACCGATTTAATGGACGGAAGAGCGGATCGGAACTCATCGGATTCGGGAATCTTCGAATGCCCTCGGAAAGATTCATAGTTAACCACGTGATACGTTATCAACAGATCAGCATTCCTGTCTACAGGTGTTCATTAGTTTTGAATTTTTCGAACTACAGTCCGGTAAACAGTAGTAAATTTGGGAAAAGGTGAAGGTTTTCTCCTATGGTAAGTCTTTTTATGTAATTTCGGGAAAACACATCTTCCGTTTTTGTGTTTTCTCTTCCTCTTTTGCCTCCATCACTGCAACAAAAAACAAAAAACAAAAAAAAAACACTTCCTCGTCACTATTCATCACTGTCTCCACGAATACTCGTAATGCTAAAACCCTGCACAAAGACTGTCATACTGGCCCGGAATAGCGGGGACACAAATGACTCACAACACACCGCGTTATAGTGGACGAACCCTTTACTGGCAAACTATGCACCACGCCTCACCGCACCACGCCTCACCGTGCCAAGCCTCACCGCACCACGCCTCACCGTGCCACCCCACCTCATTAACCTAGTGGAGGCTCAGAAGTGTCAAAGATTCGTTGAAAAGACTTTATTTAATTCCCAGTTAATTAGGAACCACTTAGTGTTTTTTTATATTTGTGGCATAAGGTAGTTAAAGAAATTTAATAAAGCTTAAGATAAATATATTTTTTTCCAAATATTTATAAATCGCGTAAATATGACCTGTCCTTCTTAAAATATAATGAAAAAAAAATCAATATTAGTTTATAAAATTGTGAATATGATGCAATGTTTGTGTCATTTGTTGGGGTCGCATTGAAGTGTGGTTTTATATAATTTTTTTAATAAATGAAAGGTATCTTGATTCATAGCCAAAAGTATTTTTATTTTAAGTATTTTTTATGCATAGGCTCATCTATTATCTTAAAAGATAGCATAATAATTACAGTAATAACAAATTAAGCTTTATTTCAATCGACTCTGCCAACACCCACCCCCGATGTGATGCTTCTTTAAACCTTAACTGTGATCATAAATTATTGACTTTCTGTGAAGTCCCACGTAATAAACTTAAAATAGATCCTACGGTCAAAGAAAATTACACAGTTCATGACCATGCTAGATTTACTCCTTTGCATTTACAGTCCCTTAGTTGTGTTCTTCAATTCTAAGTCTTAACAGAAGGTGTCAAATTAGACAGCTAGAAAATAAATATAGTAAACTTTTATTATTATTTATTATGTTAAATATGTATTTTTTTCTGAAAAAGAAATATTCAAGGTACAGTTAAATAATAGAGTTTGGGTGCATGTTAAATATTTATTCAATAAAAATATTCTGATGATGAGTTTTAAAAGTGAGCATTCTTTTTCTAGAGTCAACATTATTACATTTTTTTAAAAATATTTGTTAATTCAGAACTTTTCACTACTCATCATTTAAAATCTTATATGATTATAATGATGTTTTATGGCCAGTTGGTGACATTATTAATAAGGGATCAAATAGACCCATTGGTTTCAAAGAAACGTTTAAAAATTTGTCTACAATATTCTAGATTATTTCTCATTTAATAAACTGACTGAAATTGAATTTATTGCTGTTTAAAAGTGAATGCGTATGCTTTTGAAAAGTTTAAGCTAAACCTGTTTAAATTATTTTGAAGTTGTTAATTTTATGGCACAACTACTTTTTTATTTTTTGTTTAGTTTTGACATGTGTAAATGATAGAGTTTTGACAGTTAATGTCATTTTTGTATTGAAATATGATAAAGTCAATGTGTTTATATTTGAATAGATAATGCTAAAGGATTGTATATGGAGATAAATGTACTAATCAATCACAATAAGCTCTAAATCAAATTATAAAAAAATTCCAATAGTGATAATAATTTCAAATCTCTAGTTGCTCTACGAATACAATGTGTTATTTTAACCAATTTTTATAATGTTAATGACTGACATTGAAATAAACCAATTTTTATTTTACATGTTTTGTTGAGTTAATTAATGGCGTAGTAAAATACAGAGTTCTGACTAAACAACCGTTCAAAGGCGTCAACATTCATTATTGTGGTAAGTGTTTCAAAGGATATTTTGTACTGAAGATTTTGGTGTGGTGCTAGCATGTAGTTTTCAACATGACGTAACTTATACTACCGCCACGAAGATGTGGTTAAGCTTCCCAGAAGTTTGCTCTCATATTTAAAGCATAATGTTGAAATGACAGGATGGATAAGAAACAATTTCTCAATTCAACAATTCAGGGGGTTTTAAGCTAATATAAGATTTACTAAAGATTAGAATCTTATTCTTAAAAATGTCTCCATTCAACACATATTAATCATTCCAGATAATTATAAGCTAGTACAAGATTTACTAAAAGGTATAATTTTATTAGAAAGGGAAAAAAACACATTTCTAAAGAGCAGAGTATTTATATCTTCCATAAAATAGAACAGTCAAGGTCAATATGCACGTGTAAGAATTTGGGCTAATAGCACCTGAGAACACACCCATGAGGAGCATTAAATTAATCCTATGGTATCCGCGTTCATTTTGAAAGAGTTATTAAAGTATTGACAAATATTAAGGAGTTAAAAATAGGTCCCTATTGCAGCCGTTGTATGGACATGGCTTACCCACATGTTTATAACCCTCTATATAAGATGATAGGGGGGAAAACAAATAGTTTTGTTATGGGTTCAACTTCTATCCTACTGTATTTAGTATATAGATAAGATGACAGGATAGTTATATATAAGATGAGCGGATAATCTAAATAGCGGATGCTGTAAAGACATAGCATAGTTCCCTCGGTAAGAATAGAAGAGTAGGGTTGTGAACAATCCAGAGGCCAAGAACATTAATATATTAATAACCCTTCATACAGGATGTCAGGGAAAGTAGGAAAGCGAATGATAAAGGTACATAGTAACACTCAAGTGTTTAGAATCTCCTCCTAAAGATGTCAAGATAGGTGGACTGGTATGGTGACATCATTTATTCATAAGCGAGAAACGTCCTTTATAAAAACAAGATAGCTATGATAGCGGCAGGTGTAAGGACATAGTTTATTCATGTCCCGCTAGTATATTAACAGCTCTCAATCACTCAGCGTTAATATTTGCCGCGGCTGGTCCACCGAGTTCTATTATTCAAGAGCAGACCACTGGGGACTTGGACCGTGTCCTAACTGTTGCATAATGAACAGGGGCAGCGAACGTACTACTAGCAGTGACATTGTGGCCCAATACTTACTTGGCCACTAGTGGCTAGATGTACCACTAATATATCTGTCCATTATGGGACAAGTATTTACTGAATCCTCACCCAAGCAATTGACTAATTAATGTATAACCAACATTTATTATAACGATTTTAAGCCAGCATGGGCCCTATTATCAAAATAATTAGTAGGCCTGTAATTCAAACAAATAAGATAATAATAAATAGTGGTGCTACCCTCTTCAGTAGACAAATGCTCCAAGGTGTTGCTCTCGTGTTAGACTGACCGGTTGATGGTAGGAAGTTCGGTGTTTGAATCCTGGTTGGGCCTAGTGAGATTTCACGCTCTGAATAATTTTTTGCCCTCCTTCCAAGCAAATATGGTTATATTACCTCTAATATGCTTCGCTTATCATCCCCATCCCGTTAGAGTGATTATAGTAATGATCATATATGCGTAAAACCTAAATAGGTAGTAAAATGTAGTGATAAGAAAAAGTGATATACCTTTTAATGACAGTACTGTGAATTAAATTATTTAACTTATGAAAACCGATTAACGGTGGGGAATATAAACGACAATAATTGAATGCAACTATTTTGACTCTTATAAATAGATAAGGAGGGAAAAAAGGGACGTTAATGTCTACAAACCATGTGAACTGTTTCTTCGGAGAAAGCTAAAAAAATATATATATATGTACTGTACTTTTTTTTATCACTGTATTTTACTGTCCGTTCCGGTTTATTCGCTTAAAATGTACATTATTTCAGTAATTAATATTCTAGAAATTGAATGGAAAATCCAACACTCATCACTGAAGAACGTAATAATTGTATTATTTTATTTAGATCTTTCAGATCACATCCCATTCTTTTTGAGAATTCTTTATATTTTAGAATTTGTTGAGCTTTCAGCTGTGTGGTGGTGATTAAATGTTTTAGGTAAAGAATATGTCATCTTAAAATAGTAAAAATAAATATCTTTGCTTTAAAGGTTCAAACATTAATAGAGTTTGATTCATTAGTGAAAACGCATGACAAAATATCAAAAACTCATTTCATATAATTTGTACAGCCCAATTTTCAACGGAAGGGTCTTTTCTGACTATAAGAAGCTACTAGAAATACTTTCACATATTCATACGTAAATCATGTGATCTTCTGATATTAATTTCGATAGATATCATCAATACCCATATAACAATACCAATAATTAGTAAAATAATATCAATGTTGACTGCAATTAAAAAGTTTGTAGTTTCTAATAGGTTCATCAAGGGTTCATTTGTAAGAAAATCAAGTTATTGTGTTCTACCACATCATTTGTCACAAAGTTCATAGAAACAAAACTACTTTCCGACGTCTTAGCTCAGTAGGAAATGTGTTCACCTATTGCGTCAAGGGTTTCTAGTTTGATTCCCGATACCACACACAGTTGGGGAACTTATTACACCTTTTTTACACTGATAAACTGACTTTTCATGGATTGCGTATTGTATCTATCGTATAATTATGTTGGCTTATGAGTTTATCAAGTCAAATGATTCAGAAAAAGCACGATAAATATCACATAGGCCTACATAGATAAGTATAAATTTTTTTAGCACCACGTCTTACTACCTGTTCGGGTTACGCTTATTTACTAATTACGTTAATAGTTTTAGAGATTATAAGGTTTATATTTATTATTTTCGTGGAGGGAGAGTGGAAAACTATTCTGCAAAGACCGCCATCAGTACACTCGAGTGAGATTCGAAAATTGATATCCCCGTCATCGGCAGTCTAGTCTATTGAAAGAGCAGCACATTGTACCCTGCGGCCTCCGAAGCGGGTATTATTTAATTGAAGTGGGGACTAAATGAGAAAAGTGGCGTTGTCTGAGAGTGTATTGGGGGGGAATATAACTAAGCCAGTGTTAAATTTCTGTCAAACAACTCATCAATCCCCATCCATCAAATAATCAACAAATAAATTAATCGAACTACATATTTGATATGACTTATTTGTGTGCTCTTGGCATCACGTTCATATCGATTCATATTGTTATACGAGATTAATATACACGCTACAATAGCCTGTGTATTACTGCCAGTCGTTACCGAGCTATTACATCACATTGTTTTGTGCACCACATAGCATTGTCTTTTTAAGGAAACTTACCCACGTTCACATAAGAGGGAAGGGGTAAAATTTTGAGTGAAAAATAAATCAATACACTCATTTGAGATAGGACTATATTACTACTTGGGGTAGTTAACGGGGATTTTCTGAAAATACTGATTACATCAACACAAAGATTATTAACTGATTTAATTCTAGAACAGACACAACAACCACTCCCCCAGCTATTTATCAATCGCAGTTTCACCAATAATATATATTTTACATCATTCTGGGAATCGAACCCAGGACCATTAGTCCAAAAGGAAGATGCACTACTGACAAATCCAAGGTGCTGGACTCTTGGATTCAATATCCAATCTTCCCGTTACCAGCAAACCAGACCAGATGAGACTAACGCCTTTTACTGCAAGCCAACCTATACGAGGGCTACGTAACTTCCAAATAGTACCAGTCAATGGCAAATAAATAGTTATATATTTTACTATATATACATGTGACGTGTTTATCACATTAAAGAACGAAGATTTAAAGTCTAGGGTTCATTTAGTGGAATATCAGAAAGTGTATTATTGTGAAAGTGAGCTTGTTCTTTTTTTTTAAATATAATACATTAAGGTTATGGCTACAAGCTTTTAATTATTTTGGATAATTTAAAAATATGTTTAAGAATTAATGTATTCTTACGTACACTAATAGGTACGCAAATAAAGGCCTCAGTCTCATCTTTTTTTGGCTTGCCAGTGACGGCAAGGTTGAGGTTATAATCCCTGCTTAGTATAATTAGGTGGTTTTCCCTCTCTATGTTATAACACTCTCCCTCCAAGAGAATAGGGGTACACTTCTCTAAATTGTATCTCACTCACCCTTTACCCCTTAAAGTAAATATGTGGCTAGTTCGGATGGGTAGTAAGACGTTGCAAACGGGCGAAACAAAAACAATATTTTCCCTGGATTAACTGAGCATAGCTCGGGAAAAATATTTCTAGGGAACCATGGTGATAACTACTTTTTTTGTTATAAAGAATTTTCAACACATTTATCAAGGTTCTAAGGCCTTAGATGCAAGATAACGATGAATAATTACCCCTACAGGTTTTTAAAAAAAGTATTTTTCCAGTAAAAATAAATAAATTTTGAAATGAGTTAGTACTTTTTTTTTAATAAATGGGTTTTGGTTGTTTATTCTATAACTAGTCAGGATAAGTCAATTAGGCTTAGAAACAAAGGATGGGTTGGGAAATGAACGAATAGAATTATATTTAGTTCGTTAAAATAATGTGCACTTTCTTAACATGGTGCCAGCTCAGCACATAGTTTATACGCTATAGTAGGGCTACGGCAGGAAAGACAGTGTTTGACATTTGTAAACTTCACTAAAACTACTTTCATATATTCATGAGTTAAGTTACGTGATTTGAGTCTGTATTTTTTGACAGTATCAATAGCAATAAAATAATACTAATAATATTGTAAAATGTTTTAGGGCTTTCAGTAGTAAAATAACTATATTTGTACTTTATAAATGGTCTTTATTGCCTTATTCTTACTGTGTTGTACATGTTTTCCACGTCTTGCAAACAATGCTTAAGATATTATTAATTATATTGGTAGCAACCTAATTTATTTAAACTAACTAAACATCACGAGTTATAAGGCGTCAAACTTTATTTTTATTTTTTCTGCTTTTTATTGATCAGTCATAATGAAATAAAATGTATCTTTTTCTTCTTCTTCTTATTATTATTATTATTATTAGGTGTTCTGTCTCACGACAGGTCAATTTTTTTGTCCTTGGACCGCCAATGCAACATGTCTTCTTCCTCCTTCAGCAACCAGAATTTTATTGAATATATAAAGTGTTTAAATTTAGTCTAGAATATGAGATGTATCTAGTTAAATAATTATAGTATGTGAAAAAGTTTTAAATTTATAATTTGCTCAATAATTATCAAACACATCAATATGAATTATATATATGTAATGTTTTTGCTATACCTGGTTAGTTATACTTTATCTAATTTTGTAGAACATTACGTTGTTAGTTCAAATTAATTGAATTTTACAATATAGCTCAGCTATTTTTTTATTAATGATCAGTGTTATACAATTGCAAACATAGATTTTTAATGCCTACATTGCGTGAACTTGCTACTTGCAAGACTAATATAAAAATAGGTGGGTTTTATACTCGTTTGTCTTTAACTTACTATAGAAATAACTGAGGATATCATCATCATCATCATTTTGTTCTATTTATAGACCATATTAACTTTACAATGTGGAGAGAAACTTTTTATCTTCTTCCCTACCCCTTCACAGCTTGTGTTACACATACGTCCAGAAAGAAGAGAGAGAACACGATAACAAATTGGCATAAGTATATAATTACGTGTAATCGAAATTTAAAAATAGGTTCCACATAATATCAGCTCCTGAAAGAAATATTAGTATGGTGTGATTGAGGAAGAAGTCTCAGTATCTTCTATTAATTATTTCCTTCAAGCTCACAAAAAGAGAAAAGACGAGAGATAGTAAGTCGGTTGAATATCTACTTAGAGTGGAAACACTAGCGATGCCGGTGGGGAGGTATTCAACCTTCCACAATCACGAAATGTGACAAACCCATCACTTACAGGTATGGCTAACATAATGGTGGGACCAGAGTGTCAGTACATTATATAGGATGTTTCTAAGCTCTCTTCCAAAACGTATACCATAGCATCGGCGGGCAAAAAGAATCAGTAAACATATTAAAAATGGTCCAGAAAAGTAGTAAAAAAGTAAAAATGTAAGTTGAGGCTTGGCGCAACAACGTCGAGAGTACGTAGCTGTAAGTACGTACGTACACGACAAGTTTTATATCACCAGATGGGAACATCATGTGTCGACTCGGTCACAGCATTATCCGACGGTTGTATTTGACGCGGGTTTATCCTTCGACAAAGTCGCTCGCGGCCGAATGCTTCTGTCCGCCTAATGATATGCAACTTGTTGTAGAGGTACGTAATTAAAGCTGCATACTTCCAGAGGAGTCGTTGCGTCCAACATCAACTTTAATTTAGTAATAAGAGACTAGTTTTCAGGACGTATCTTAGTACGTTTTTTTTATTCTTTCTATCTTCAGATTCTGTGGCTTAAGTTTGTGCAGAGAGATTATAAACACCCTGGATTATTTGTCCTCGTGTTTTCATACTGGAAGCGTTAGAATACACACTTCGGTACTGGCATTGGCAGCATTCCATGTTATCAGTGATACTATCTTGATATATGACTATCACAATATCTACCAGTGAATATGCGACCATAGTGTCAAAAATGATGGCTTTTTAATAATTGAGCAAACGAATACATAATTTCTGTGAACCTTTTACCCCAAATCTAACCAACCTTCCCATCGAGCAGGAGGGGCTATTATCGTGTTTGCTTTATCCCCACTAATCGACTTTTATTTTGTACTTAGTATGGCTTAAGTGTTTCATTGTTTTAAAGGCTATGGGGGGAAATCGATGAGTATCATTTAAAGTGATAGGTAGCAATTTATTTTCACTCATATTTAAATTTTCTTCTTCCTTATATTATAAAAAAAATCGTTTTTCAATATACACTAGAATATTTTAGTAAACTAATTTTATGTTGAAATGGTAAAACCTCACCTAAATATCTTGCAGTTTTGATGTGTGGTGAAAACTATGCTACTTGCAAAAATCCTAATTTGGATGGTATAAACTTTTATTTTATTAAGCAATAACAACCATGCTTTTTACTTTAAAAACCATATGTTACCCCTTTCTAAATAGAAAATGTGACAAGGATTACCCAAACAACCCAAAATACAGAGAGTTTGTAGATCCAGGAATATCAAAAACAAGCGGATATATATATATATATATATATATATATATATATATATCAATAGCTAGTGGGAATGGGGGGAGGATATTTAAAACTAACCTATACCCTGAACGTAGAAGTGGCGAGCATAAAATGGCTTTATTGTTTTCGGGAGTTCAGTCACATCTGAAGCCGCACAACATGACCACACGCTAAAGAGGTAACATACCTCCTTTTTCTTGAAAATATCAATGGGCACCACAAAGGTCGCGCATGTGCAGTTCTGAGTTCCCGACCGGTATTGTATCCAGTATACTTTGTATAAACGTTTGATATTATGCTGTCTATTTAGAGATGGACAACAGTGTCTTGGCAAAACTTTCCTTTGACAAGATTTAACTGTATTTAGTTTCCAAATGTTAACAATGGTAATAATGTATATTAGCAGGCCTCAACAGTAGCTATTTTGATTTTTGAATTATAATAGACTCAAGTCGTAGTTTTGTGCAGTAAGTATATTTTAGCATTCAATACAAAAACAAGGGTAGTATCTGATTTATTCACAATAAATAACTTGTAATATACCCAAATATATAAGTAATAATACATGAACTACTAAAGTTCTACTATCGATAGTATTTTGAAGTTTAAGTGATGATTTAGAGATTATATTATCATAGATAAATAGAGAAGGAAACCTATAAGTGTTATTAGTTTACCACAAATTAAATAAGAGGAAATTTCCGCAAGAGTATTTTATCATATTCAAATTTCATAGAGTAATATTTTATTGTAACTGCAAAGATAAGAGTTCAATATTACTGGAGAAATAAAAGTACACTCTCTCCAAAGTTCATTCTGAGCTTAGAAGCAATAGTTCAATCTGAGAGCAGAGGTAATAGTTAAATCTGAGTTCAGAGGTAATAGTTCAATCTTACCGAAGATATAATAGTGCAATATGACTGCAAAAGAAGTTGTTAAATTTAGCTACAGAGATAGTAGTTCAATATGAGTGCAGAGGTAATAGTTAAATCTGATTGCAAAGGTAGTCGTTCAATGTGACTCTACAGTTAATAGGTCACTCAGAATGCAAAGGTAATAGAGGTAATAAAATATCATAAATAATATGTTTACCTAGTGAAAGGGAATGACAATTACAAAAAGGAATCTCGTACAAAGAATCAAACAGAACAGAAATGTAAAATATTTCGTAAAATAATTAAAGAAGATTATTGGGAATTAAAAGTGAGAGTTTGTGAGACACTAGGGTAAAATAATTTTCTATCCTTTCAAAAGAAAACAAATTCAAAGACTACAACAAAGACGTGTGTGCTCTGAATTCGTTGATGTCATTTATAAGAAGATTTCACGAATACTTCAAACGGTGACGCAGACAAGCTACACTTACTAAAAGTTATTAGAACTAATACATTTTCTCCCATGTACATTAAAAACAAGAACATATCTGAAGAAGTGGAATCACCATTTTTCCAAACACTTTAGAGAGTAGTAAAGAGGAATTAAATTTCATTTTTCATAAAAATGACTAATGTTAAATCATTCTTTTGGTGTTTATAGCAATAAAAATGGGGGGAAATACATGTGTTTGAATCAGCGGGCCTATTTATTCGGGCGCACTACAATTGGGCTAAGTAAATATGCTATGATCTGCCTTTAAAATGGGTAGCGTTAATCCCACATTACATTTGGGCCACGTTAACATTTAAACATTACAGTTGGGCCACGTATACCAGTTATGAGACAAGGTTGTGTATAGACATGTAAAGACATATACATCCAAACTATAGAAATGACTTCTTGTAGTGTTCCAGTGATTGAAACATGGAAGGATCGTTTATGTGGAGTGAAAGGGGAAATAATTGCTTGTCATAGAAAGTAACAAATTTTCAATGGCTCTTGCTGCTACCAATGGTAAAGTTGGTTAGAGTTGTACTAACAAAAAGTGTTCAGCAAAAGTGTACACGGACAACATTAACAGTAATGTTATAATCGATGGTGATACAAATCATAATCACGAAATGGTGAAAAATATAAAGCAACAAGTTATAAGCAATGGTGTAAAGCGAAGAGCTAAGGAAAATGTTTATGAAAAACCATCGAAACTCATTCATTCTGAGTTGGAATAACATCATGCAGAAGATATTACATCGCATGGTATTGACTTGGTACGAAAGAACATTTACGTTGCCAGGTGCGATGCTGTTCCGAAACTGCCAACAAATCAAGAAGTAAAGGCTGATGGAGGTGGGTGACATTTGTGATAGTTCAATATGGTTTTTCATTAAATAAAATTGAGGTGGTATTTAGAAGAAGGGCCCATAAGTAAAAACTATGTTTTGAGATAAAAGGGGTTAAAGTTCAAAATAAAATATTGTAATCCTTAGAAAAATCCATCTCAAGATAATGATGAATCTTTACCTTATATGTGAGCCCCAACATGAAAAGTGGGCTATTTATTATATCTGTCCTGCTCTTTTTATTGTGATCCTAGCCCTAAAATTAAGGGTAGTTTACCAATAAGTGATCTTTTGGAATAATAATTTTTTTTCTTCGAAAATCACACGATTGGGTTGAAAATATGTTTCTAAGATTTGTTTTACATAACAAATAGTACCTGAGAATTTTCAATGTATACTTGTTTTTGGTGTAAAACATATTTTATAGAAAGTGTACTGATGATTGATTTTAAAAAATCTTTAAAATTTTTTTTCAAAATTCGTATGTTGGGACCAATTCACATGATAAATAATAGTACATGTTTAATTTTCAAAAATAAATTAAGGTTGTTTACTTACGTGCGAATATGACAACAAACCTGTAAAGTGTTTGACATGGTTTAGCATTTATTGTGTATTAAACATATATTTAACTAAAGCAAGTAAGTTAGCCCAAACATAAAAAAGTGGATTTTTTATTCTGTCTGTCCCCATGTATGTCTATACAAAGACGTATGTCTGTACCAGGATGGTTTTTTATTGTGACCGTAGCTGGTAGCCCTAAAATTAAGGGTGGTTACTTTATACATACTTAATTACTATAGTTTGTACTTATTTGTTGTTATACGTATATGCACAAACTTGTCTCATAACAGGTATACGTGGCACAAATGTAATGTTATTAAGTTTAATAGATATATATCATTTATAACCCTCCTGGTCAACGAATGTGGCCCAATCCACCTGTGAGATTATGGGGAAAATTGGTCTCGTGTCCAATTGTAATGCTCCGATTTATTCAGTCTGCCTTTTTTTCCTGCACATAGGTCTACTGCATAAAATAGTGAGTTACAACCATTTTCAACTTAAGACACAGTTAACAAGACGCTATAATTTATGCCGTCAATTTATTAAGGACAAATTTTATTATTAAAAATACCAATATTAATATTATGATGTTTAAATATTCAATAGCTAAAATACTAATAATTGATTTAAAAAAATATATGTTGATCGTCTATTTTAAAAGATTTATTCATATTCCTCTACCTTTTCTTGATTCTTTTCAACCTTTCTCCAAACTCCCTAGGCATATCTGCTGAAAATTCGAGGCACACCGTTTGAAAAATGCTGGCATAAACCTTTCAGATTAATGTCTCAAATTCACAAATATTCCTGTATATTATAAATTTTTGTTGTGAAATTCCCGTTTTAGTTTTTTTGTTTTTTTTTGTTTTTTGTTATTTCCAGGCACACAAAAATCCCTGTGCCTTCCTGGTTTTTATGGTTATGCATATGTGTAGTAAACCTGGATTAAAAAAACGCAAACACGTCACAACTAAATGTGTATAACTGAATAAATATGTGGCCTAGCATATTTTATTTAAGACCTATATATCAAAATATTGTTGTATTTAATTAAAATTCATTATTCTCGATTTTTTGCCTATAGAATTAGAAAATTCCCCGATGTACTTAATCCTATCGTAATAAAAATAGACATGGAGTGCGTTTCAGTATTCTATCTTTGCACGGTCCTACAGTAATCTTACTAATATTATAAATGCGAAAGTTTGTGTGTTTGGATGTTTGTTGCTCAATCACGTCAAAACTACTGAACAGATTTGAATGAAACTTTGTAGGTAGGTAGAGTATGTCCTGGAATAACACATAGGACTATTCCCAGCCTTTGATTTTACATTAATTTTACAATATTAATGTTTAAATATTTTGCAGGTTAGATGGTGCTGCCAGTCATTTGCTATTTTTATGATAAAAGTTCAATAGTTTTTGATAGAGTATGCCTTGGAACAACATTATATTAATTGTTATACTATTGTTTAAACTTTTCGTATATAAGAGGTAAGTGATATATTAAAAATGCGAAAGTTTGTGTGTTTGGATGTTTGTTGCTCAATCACGTCAAAACTACTGAACAGATTCGAATGAAACTTTGTAGGTAGGTAGGTAGGTAGGTAGAGTATGTCCTGGAATAACATATAGGACTATTCCCAACCTTTGATTTTACATTAATTTTACAATATTAATGTTTAAACTTTTCGTATATAAGAGATATATTGTGATTTTAATTTTACGAGTAAATATGAATGTGATTATATTATTATTATTAGAACCGCGTCTTACTACCCGTTCAGGTTATATTATATATGCGAAAGTTTGTGTGTTTGTATGTTTGTTACTCAATCACGCCAAAACTGCTGAACGAATTCGAATGAAACTTGGTACGTAGATAGAATATGTCCTGGAATAGCATATAGGACTATTCCCAACCTTTAATTTTACATTAATTTTACAATACTAATGTTTAAACTTTTCGTCGGGCGAAGCCACGACGGGTAGCAGCTAGTAGTTTATAAGTCACGTGCTGTAGGTGGGTTTTTAAAAAAAAATACGTAAACTTATATTTTAGACTCAAAATCATTGATTTAATTGAGTGTGATTTTGCGTTAAGCCGAAATTTATCTACCTTGTCAATTTAATCATATTATCAAGATCTCAGAAACCAAACTGTCAACCATTATTCATGTTAACAGGACGTATTTAAATATTTTTTATTAAAAACGAATCAAATAACCCTCTAGAACAAAGTTACAGCGCTTAATATAATATAGAGTGGCATGACGTGGAGTGTTTACTTAGATATGCAGAGGCTTAAACTAAACCTGTGACTTGATTTCATCACTCGATAGAACCCTCGTTGGTTTGTTAACTATCAACAAACATGGATTCCCGTGAGCGGTGTGTGGAGGTATGATTGGTCAAATTGGAGACATAGTTTTTGTTGCACCTCGTCTTTCTACCTGTTCAGGTTATACGCATGGAGACATTGTGTGTGGGAGAGATTATTAGAAATACAGTTTAAACAAACTCTGCTTTCCATGACATGTCATTAATAATATTTTACGATGTATTTAATATATACATGAGTTTAATTAGGTTCATTTCCTTTGGGGCTACTTAAAAAAAACAGCAGCGGCCGCTCAGTTTATGATACTACATTGAACGTGCTCAAGGTCACCGTAGACTGGGAAGATTATGTTTGAATAATGACCGGGTGTATTAAGGGTGATTTTGCACGAGTGAATTATCCCTATGGTTATCCCAATGTCTATCCACATGAATGCGGGGGAATTTTATCAAAATAACTTCCTCAAACTAGTTTTTGGATTTAACCTTTAATAGCTTTAGTTCTCAAATCACATGTTGCGTAGTCTAGCATGTCACTTTTGTGTTGGACGGGATTTCCGGTGATTAGGAGATAAGAGCTTTAACCCCGATCGGTTGTACTGTGGTTCATTTCTTAAATGGTTCCCCACCTACCCTCTACGCTAATACGGGTACATTTACTTAAAATGTGGACTTCCTCATCTCTAGCCAATTAGCGTTATTAATGTAGGCGTATAATCCGAACAACTAATGGGATGAAACGGAAAAAAAAAAGCTTGAAACTAGAGAGTATAAATGTGTGGAGTTCTAGGCCTCCACCGTGGTTCGGATCCCACGTTAAACTGTAGGTCTTCCATCTCATCTAACAATCACCCTACCATTACACACTAGCGTAAGGGCGTGTAATCCAAATTGGTAGTAAGACGCGGTGCTAATAATAATAATAATAATAATAATAATAATAATAATAATAATAATAATAATAATAATAATAATAATAATAATAATAATAATAATAATA